>CABHPH010136871.1:0-52490 GCA_902168325.1 Peromyscus nudipes
GATCAATGGTTTAGGTGACCCCTGTGAAAGAGTCATTAGACCCCCAAATGGGTTGAGACCTACAGGTTAAGAACTGTTTGTCTAACTCCCATTTTGTCTTGGTTCCTTCCCTCCAGAGAATCCAAGCTAATAGATAGTTTGATATAGTTGATCTGACCAAAGTTGCCAGCTCATAACCTCCCAGATGCACCCTTTTTCATGTGATCTACAGCTGTAATAATATCTATCTCCATGTTGTTGATAATTGAATAAAGTGAAACATTCTATACGTGAAAATAAACATATAAAATAAGATAATCTTCTTTTGTGGACTTGCCTTATGCATATTAATTTTGTCTAAAGAAGGATTTGTCTAAGCACCACAGGATGAAAATTTCTGTCAGTTTGTCACAAATAGCACATCCATGCAAAGAACAGTGACTCAAATCAATATGCAGTGAATTTCCCACAGTGTGGACAGACCCAGTAAGTCAAAAGTCCAGCATGCTTCTAGCAGAACAGCCCTAGATTAGCCCACCCATGCATGAGTAAACCATCATCCTGCCTCCTAAACATCAGCCTCCCACATAAACATTAAAGTGTCTGCCCTGTCAGTATGCGTGATGTGTTATCTCCTCAGACTCACTCTGTTTACAGAAGTCTGCAGAGTGAAACAACAGCTTTATGAAAATGTCACTGAAGATTTTTTTTTATCCCCAAACTTGTTACTCTGGAGACACTTCTAGAGCTCTTAGTCCAACTGCTGTTCTACTATAATGCTATGTGTGTTTAGAAAACAGATCAGTTGATAAAGATACAGACATTGAGTTTTCTTTAGAAAACGTAGAGTGTCACAGAAATACACTAGAGAGAATATTACATTTGAAGTAGTTTCTATACATAAAGCTGGGGCAGATCTGATTGTGCTAACTGATATGGTCACTTGTTCAACTGACAACAAAAATGCTGTGTGTTCTCTTGAGTATAGAGAAATTCAGCAGTGAGAAGCAATGGTTTCTGAAACGTGAAGGTAATGGGACCATGACTGACATAGACAAAATTCTTTTACAACCTATACTTGTACCATAAAATTGGAAAGAGTGGAAGGAGGATGTCAGAACATTAACATAATAGTGTTCATTATGGATAAATCTATTTGGTGTGATTGTTCACTTTAAATTGCCAATGTATGGATGGAATGTAGCATAATGGGGAATTTCTGAGAATTTCTGTATCTTTCTTTTTCTCTTCAACTTTTTTTCCCAGGAAGAAAGAGGCCATGTGTTTATATGTAAGACTATTGACCAATAGCTTGTTTCCTTGGGACTATTCTTGCTGAAGGATCTAATTGAAATAATTGAAGCAACAACACTAACGTGCCTGCATTTGTTGCCACACTAATTTTAATCAGTCCATGTTGATAATCAATACAGAATATAAAGTAACAGCAATATACTTGAATACTTAATACTAATACTTAAAGACAGCCACTTTGACAACATTATCTAGTCTTCTGTTTCCACAACTCCCCTGTCAATCAAACACAGCTAAGCAGCTGCACATGAATGCTTAGAAGAGATTGCTGACTTGAAGCTTGGTGCTTGCCCTACCATGATGAGACCCTACATCAGAAAGAAACTAAAGGCTTCATATAAGAACTTACTGATAAAATCTCTAGGCCTCCTTGGTATTAGTAGACACCTTCTTGGTGATAGGACAGTCTGATCTACTTAAGTCTCAGCCTTAGAGTCATCTTTGGACAACCACACACTGATACTCCATGATTTTTATAACACTCAGATACAATAAAGCTGATTATTGATAGGATTTGCTGATCTTCAGTGGCCTAAGGAGGTTATTGGCACCTTACTTCCTGAGACTCAGGCATAACATCTATCTCTAGGCCAATGATAACAAATGGATCATCAAGACCTGAGCTGTCACCAGGAAGAAATCTCAAACATACTGAAATGAATTTATAAACATTGCACCAAGAGCTTGGGTGCACCCTCAAATTTGCAATGGCACAGTGGCCTTTGGTTCTGTGAGACCCTATGATGACTTGAATATGAAATGTCCCTTCAGTGTTTAAAACTTCTAGAAAGTGGTGTTTGGCTCATGAAGATAAGTATCCTTAGGCAGGGTTGTGACATTTATATTAGACTCATTCCAGCCAGTCATGACTGCTTCCTGATATGGCATATATAAATACCTATTTATTCACATATCTGTTGTCAGAGATGTAGACATTTCACTGTGTCTTCCCTATTATAACAGACTGAACTGTGAAGCAAAATAAATCTTTTTTCCCTTATGTTGTTTCTGTCAGGTATTAGTTTATAGAATATAAAAGCAACTGTATTGGTCAGAGTTTTCTAAGGGAATAGAACTGATAGAATGAATATACAAACATAACATACAGTTGAAGATACACATATACATATATATATAACTTCTAATTATATATATGATTATACGTAATTATATATACTTATACATACACACATATACATATGCATATGTATATAATTAGAATGGCTCTACAACGGCTATATCACAGCAGAAACTACTCCAAATCCAGTAGTTTCAGCCCAAAACCTTGATGTTTTAATAGTTTGAATCTGATGTTTCAGTCCTAGATGATTTCTGGTAGTCTGTGTTGGAATCCCAAAGCACCTGAATTTTATACTTGCTGCAGCATCAAGATAGAAAAGCTTTCAAGTGAGAGGGCCAGCAGGGAAAAGGCAAAGTCTCCTTCTTCCATGTTAGTTTAGGTGGGCTGCCACTAGACAGTGTGGCCCAGATTTAGCATGTTTCTTTCTGCTGCTGCAAATAATCCAATTAAGGAAATCCAACACTGCCAGGGCCCCTCAAACAGACCAAACTACACAACTGTCTCCCTTATGCAGAGGGCCTAGTCCAGTCCCATGAAGGTTCCACAGCTGTTGGTCTAAAGTTCATGAGTTCCTACAAGTTTGGTTCAGTTGTCTCTGTAGATTTCCCCATCATGATCTTGACCCTCCTTGTTCATATAATCCCTATTCCTTCTCTTTGACTGGACTGTGGGAGCTCGGCTTGGTGCTTTGCTGTAGATCTTTGCATCTGCTTCCATCAGTTATTGGATGAACGCTCTACAATGACAGTTAGAGGTATTCACAAATCTGATTACTGAGGTGGGTCAGCTCAGACACCCTCTTCACTGTTGCTAGTAGTCTAATCTGGGGTTCTTGGGAATTTCCCTAGCATCAGGTTTCTTCCCTTACCCAATAATGTCTCCCTCTTTCAAGATTTCTCATTCATTTTCTGGAGCCCATTACCTACTGTCCGATGCCTTGCTCACCCTCAATGCAGAGGGGAGGTGTTGGACCTGCCTCAACTGAATGTACCAGGCTTTGCTGACTCCTCATGGAAGGTCGCACCCTTTTGGAGGAGGGGATGGGAGTGAAAAAAAGAAAGAAAATCCAACACAGAAGTGTCTAACAGCTTGCATTTTAGTTAATTGCAGAAGTAGTCAAGTTACTAACCTAGTTAAGCCATCATAGGAACTAATACATAAAATCAGTGCCAGAGAGATTAAGTTGGATTCTTGTTTAGGTAAAACTGACCATGTGATTCTTAGGCTCTTTAGGATCCATAGGATGGACACATGAAACTGTGGAGCTGTGGGCTGTAGAAGTCTTCAAATGCTCTACACAGAGGTGCATGGGGCATTCTCCTGGGAGTTCAGAAGGCAAGAATTCCCCTAGAAATGTGGAAAGTTAAGATTGCTCAGGAGGTGTCAGATGGAACAAAAATTTTGTTGGAAACTTGACTTGCAGTTGGCTGTCTTACATTTTAACAAATAATCTGGCTGTACCCTACTTATGTCTTGGAAATTTGACTGAAACTGAGTTTAAAAGTGATAGAGGAAATTTCACCATAATGAAACATTGAGGTTGTGGCATGGCTATTGCAGGCTGCTTTTTAGAGGAAAAAAATGGCTGCTCATGCTAAAAGCCAGATGCCTCAGTAGTCCCAAAACTTTTCTGAAAGCCTAAAAGTTCTTTGGAATATTGCTGATACCGAGTTTATACTCAGAGACTGAAGATTGGTGTCTGATGTTAACAATAGAATACAGCAACAATGATGGGTGAACTGTCTCAGAAGGAATTGAAGACAGACAGACAAATAGACACACACACACACATACACACAAACACACACACACACACACACACTGCTTTTTCCTTGAATAACTTCATAACTTCTAGCTTTTTGGAATTTTCACAGACACTGAGCACAAGCCAGCTACTTCTTTCTAGACAGACCCCCAGAGGTGGTTTCCTAGGTGTTTTCAAATCCAGTCAGGTGAAAAATCAAGACAAACTATCGTGTCCATCAAAATAAAAAGTTTCTGCACAGCAAAGTAGATGGGCAAAGTGAAGTGACTATGTGAAAAGTATGTGTTAGAACAAGGCTGAGGAGATTGCTCAGAGGATTAGGAGACTTGCTGCCAAGGCTGATGACCTGAGTTCAATCCCTGGGACCCACATGGTAGAAGGAGAGAACTGATGCCCATAAATTGTCCTAGGCCCTCCACATATACATCACAGCATACACACACACACACACACACACACACACACACACACACACACATACATACAAAGAGAGAGAGACAGAGAGAGACAGAGAGAGACAGAGAGAAAGAGAGAGACAGAGACAGAGAAACAGCGAGATGGACACACACAGAGAAAGAGAGGGAGAAAAACAAAATAGTTAAAATAATGATAAATTAATAACTTTGAAAAGGAAAATGTATGAGAATATATATGCAAACTGTGCATCTGATAACAGGCTTTAAAATAAACTACAATACATAAAAAAAAAAACTACAACCGATATCTTTTGCTAGAGTTTTCCTGCCTGACCCATGGTCAGGATAAATCTCTTTCACCTGCCAGTCCCACAGCCGCTCAGACCCAACCAAGTAAACACAGAGACTTATATTGTTTACAAACTGTATGGCCGTGGCAGGCTTCTTGCTATCTACTTTTTCTATCTTAAATTAATCCATTTCTATAATTCTGTTCCTTGCCACATGGCTTGTGGCTTACCGGCATCTTTACATTCTGCTTGTCCTGGCGGTGGCTGGCAGCGTCTGGCAGCCTCTCCTTCCACCTTCCTGCTCTTTTTATTCTCTCTGTTAGTCCCGCCTATACTTCCTGCCTAGCCACTGGCCAATCAGTGTTTTATTAGCAACACATTTGCCATACAGAACATCCCACAGCACTTCCCCCTTTTTTTTTTTTTTCAAAAAGGAAGGTTTTAACCTTAAAGTAAATTACATATAATTTGGGAATTTGGGCGTAGCTTCTCTTACTGCTTCCTGCTGGAGGGGGGCGCTGTATCTTATGGGGAAACAAAGAAAATTTTAGGATTATGGAGTAGTCCGTGAGAGTGTATCGTCTGAGCCAGTTGCCTTGAAACAGTTCTGGATGTTGGATCATCTGGGCCATGGTGTCATCGGAGACCTTTCAGGTGGTCTTGGCTGGTCAAACCTGATGTATCTTAATCTGGAACAAATCCATAGCCTCTGGCTTTCTGTGGAAACAAAATCAGAGCTTCCTTTCCAAAGCAACATATCTTTACATCCAAATTTTGAAGTCAAGGTATCTTTAAAATATACATATTGGTTTAACTCAGCTTCCTTTACAATCAAATATCTCTCTGCAGTTAAGAATCCCAAAGACAACACAATGCAAATTCTCTGTGTGATATCTATCTTTACGTGGCTTATATTTTATACTACCTTTACTGTCTCTTTAAAGACTTCATTTTTCAAAACTATTTCTTTATATAACTGTATATATTCCTTTTTATCTCTCTTTGAAGCCTACGTACATTTTTACACACATTTTAAAGCATTTAAAGTCTTATTTCATCTGAATCTGTTTTATTGTGAATCAATTGTTTTAAACTGCAGCATTTCTAGGTCTGAAACGGTGCTGTGGCTGCTGGCTCTGCCCACCTCAGCTTCCCAACATGGCAGTGGTACATTTACCGCTAGCTCTGGGAGCTATCGTGGGTCTATACTTTTATCCAAGCAGCATTTAGCCCAGAAACCTCTTTTTTTTTTTTGTTTTGTACTAGCAAAGGCTAAATCCACCACGCAGTTTAATGTGCCACTTGCAGACGCCTCATTCCCGCCATACTGCAGGTCGAGCGCACACGCCAGGAACCCACAAGTAGCTCAAACCCGCAGGCTGCCGCTAACTTGAGAAAGACAACTAGGAAGCTGTTTTAGCTCCGTTTTAGAATCTTCTTTTTACGCTTTCTCAGGCTTTAAGTAGAAATTCCTGCCCCACATTCTGGCGCCAAATGTAGATGTAACCAACCGTCTTATAAATAAGAAACACAGAACCAATGCAAAGAAGAAAGCCAAGAGGTCAGAGCTAAGAGCTAAAACCTTACCCTTCCTCCTGCAGTGGTCCTACCTCTCCGAAGGAGACGCTACTTCCTGTTTAAAGTCTTTATATAGTCTCTGTTCTGCCTTCTCATTGGTTGTAAACCCAACCACAGGACTGCCTCATCACGGCCTGTCTGTATAGACCTCCAGGTGTTCTGTGGTTGGTATTGAGATTAAAGGCATGTGTATCCAATGCTGGCTGTATTCCTGAACATACAGAGACTTACCTAGCTTTGTCTACCAAGTGCTGTGATCACAAGCATACACCACCACTGCCCTGCTTTCCTATGGCTTGCTAATAGCTCTGACCCCCAGGCAACTTTATTTATTAACATACAATTAACATTTTGGTACAAAAGAAAAATATCACCATAGATATCCATTGAATTGTCTCTAAAGAAGATACACAACAAGTCAACAGGTATATGAATATGTTTTCAGAAACATTAATCAGGAAAATGGAAGTCAACAGCACAGTGGAAACGAATGTAAATCAACCTCTCTCACCCTGAGTAAGAATATCCCTGAGTATGAATAATTATCTGAGGGACTAGAGGAAATGACTACTTTTGAGGGCATGAAGACAAAAAGGAACTATGCACTGTTGGTATTAATGCTATTTGTTATAGCCATAATAGAATATTACAGTAATTACATATAATGAAATATGGTTAGCCATAAAACTACTGAATCTTGTCATTTGTGACAACATAGCTCTAACTTTTACACCACTATGGCAAGAAATAAGCAAGGCACAGAAAGGCAAATGCTGAGCATTCCTAATCATGTGCAGATAAATTGTTGAGCTTGTGTACATTGAAAGCATAATGGTTCCAGGAGACTAAAAGGAGTAAGTGAAGTTGTGTGGAGTTGGGAGTATCTAAAGTACCCACATTTGAAACATGAAGGGCATGTTTCAAAGAGCTAGAAGCAAGGATTGTGAGTGCTAGAAATTGATGTTGATTCTGATTGAAAACTTATATGATGTTTATTGAAACATCACATGCCACCCCACATATATAAATATATATATATATATATATATATATATATATAAAATGCTCTATGTGCATGTTAAATATAAATGAAAAAAATAAATGTTCACACTCTGAGTTAACTAATTTCAATTAATCACTGAACTCTTAGACAATTCCTGTGTTTACTCTGATCTATGAATTTGTTCTGAGATATTTGAAGATGTTGTGGACAAAACTACAGGCTCTTGTTTCTGTTTAACCTGCAGACTGGGCAATCAGGTTTTCATCATTTGATTTTTAGCTAAGACCTGTGCTACTTGAATTGTAGTGTAAGCCTGAAATAATAAGTCTACAAGAAAATCACTTCAGATGCCTTAGAGAGTGAAGGAATCTAAGAAGTACCCACAACTTCCAAAAGACCTGATTAGCTTGTTCATAGTAAACAGAAGTTGAAGTGTAAGTAACAAGAATGAGGTTAATATGTATTCTGTTCATTTATAGTGCTTAGCAGAGCTCTCTGTGAGTAATGCTGAATATAGTATTGAAATTGTGTAGGGACGTGTGTGTATGTGTGTGTGTGTGTGTGTGTGTGTGTGTGTGTGTGTGTGCGTTCATCTATACTCATTCTTGTATGTATTTTTCTACTGTGGATTGTAAAGTTCTTTGAAACATGAGAGTAGGTCGTTGGTGCTGTAGTACTCAACACCCAGTTTCTATCCTTACTCTGTATTTATCAGCTTTAGTATGTTAAGCATTAACCTCTCAATTTCTGAAGGAATAAATTGACAACTAACATAATCATTTGGAGAACTAAATTATGGATTCAACCCTCTCAAAATGCAAGCTCCCATGCAAATGCTTGCACTCATTCTTAACACACTGAGATAACCCCAAGTATGTATTGATTCTAGTTCACTTTCATGCAAATTTCCCACATGCAAAGGTCATGGGGATTCACTCCTTATTGGGTACATTCAGGTTTTCCCTGGCCAGTAGAAAAGGTGATTGTTCTTCATGGTTCTTATTCTAGCATTTCCCATTTCCAACCTTTTAATTTAATGAACAAAGAAGAATTCTATGTGGGGGTCATATTCAACTTCATGTTCAAAAGTCTATCTTTTAAAAGATTTTTTCTAATAAACTATGTGAATACAAATTTACAAAGAAGTTAGAAAAGTTAACATGTGAAATCTCTGAGCAGCTTACATTTCAATAGAATAAAAATCTTCATATTAATGGCTTATTCATTTCTCTCATATTTGAAACTCCTCATTTGATTTCTACATAGTAAAAGTTTATTAAAATGATTTGCATTTCTTAATTGTGACCAGCATATTGATATTCATCTGTTCAGCCTCTGAAGATGATGGACTAAGATGTCAAAACCCACGCTAAATCTAATTTTCTGTCAAGCCAGTTTTCAGGTTTTGGAGATTACTGAATGGAAGTAGTTCTTTTGGGAAAAGACTGGTAGGTGGCTAAATTAAGATATGTATGTTCAAAAATATGTAACATTTTACCCTTTGAAGCATTTGATTTTCACAAGCAATAGTCTAGAAGTAGAGAAACAGTAGGAATCAACATGCAGTATATCAGCACTGAGGACACAAACACAGGAATTCAAATGCAAACCAGAGAGAGTCCTATGGCAGTTTTTTTTGCAGGCATTCATGTGAAGGGATTTCTTTTACTGTGTATTATAACATAAAACTCAGGGACAAATACAAGATAAGAACCTGAGACAGTCACCACATCTTCTGCAGCACCTACTACTATTCACATCCAGGCTCATAAAAGTCTGCTCAACATTCTAGCATCACCTCTTCTTCCTGAGGACCACCGCCTCCAAAAACAAACTCTTTATTCAGTTAGACAATAGACCATGACACAAGCAAAATTACTCTAACATTCATGTGGAGCCTTTCATGAAGAGAAGCAACAGCCGTAAAACAGCTTAAGTCAGTTCATCAGCTGATTCAATCTTAACTTAAAGTTATCTTTCTTTATACTAATATAAATCCTCACTTGATAAAAGAATTCTATGTAGATCCTCAATTTTCCTGAAAAAAATCTTTTTTTTTTATAATTTATTTTATTTTATTTTACAATATAATTCAACTTTACATATCAGTCATAGATCACCCCGTTACCCCTTCTGCCACCCCGCCCCCCTCTCCCCGGCCCACCCCCCCATTTCCATCTCCTCCAGGGCAAAGACTCCCCCAAGGATTGAGATCAACCTGGTGGACTCAGCCCAGGCAGGTCTAGTCCCCTCCTCCCAGGCTGAGCCAAGGGTCTCTACTAAGCCCCAGATTTCAAACAGCCAATTCATGCACTGAGCACAGGACCCGGTCCAACTGCCTGGATGCCTCCCAAACAGATCAAGCCAATCAACTGTCTCACCCATTCAGAGGGCTTGATCCAGTTGGGGGCCCCTCAGCCATTGGTTCACAGTTCATGTGTTTCCATTTCTTTGGCCACTTGTCCCTGTATTCCATCCATCCCTGGTCCCAAAAACTCTAGCTCACATAAACCCTCCTCCTTCTCGCCAATTGGACTCCCAGAGCTCCACCCAGGGCCTGACTGTGGATATCTGCATCTAGTTCTCTCAGTCACTGGATGGGGTTTCTAGTATGACAATTAAGGTGTTTGGCCATCCTATCACCAGGGTAGGTCAGATCGGGCTATTTCTCGACTATTGCCAGCAGTCTATTGTGGGGGCATCTTTGTGGATTTCTGTGGGCCTCTCCAGCACTTTGCTCCTTCTTATTCTCATGTGGTCTTCATTTATCATGAATATTCCTTGTGTTTCCTCTCTGTACTTGATCCAGTTGGGATCTCCTGCTCCCCCAAGTTCTCTTTCCCTCGCCCCTCGCGCCTCATTACCCCCACTCACGTCCAGTCTGTTCATGTAGATCTCATCCATTTCTCCATCATTGGGCGATCCCCATGTCTTTCTAAATTGAAGAAGATTTCAGAAAATGGAAAGATCTCCCATGCTCATGGATAGGCAGGACTAACATAGTAAAAATGGCAATTTTACCAAAAGCTATCTACAAATTCAATGCAATCCCAATCAAAATACCAACACAGTTCTTCACAGACCTGGAAAGAATAATACTCAACTTCATATGGAAAAACAAAAAACCCAGGATAGCCAAAAGAATCCTGTACAATAAAACAACCTCTGGAGGCATCACAATCCCTGACTTCAAGCTCTACTATAGAGCTACAGTAATAAAAACAGCTTGGTACTGGCATAAAAACCGACTTGTGGACCAATGGAATCGAATTGAAGACCCTGACATTAATCCGCACACCTATGAACATATAATCTTTGACAAAGAAGCCAAAAGCGTACAATGGAAAAAAGAAAGCATCTTCAACAAATGGTGATGGCATAACTGGATATCAACGTGCAGAAGGCTGCAAATAGATCCATATTTATCACCGTGCACAAAACTTAAGTCCAAGTGGATCAAAGACCTCAACATAAATCCCCCTACTCTGAACCTGCTAGAAGAGAAATTAGGAAGTAGTCTTGAACGCATTGGCATAGGAGATCGCTTCCTAGGTATAACACCAGTAGCTCAGACACTGAGACAAACAATCAATCAATGGGACATTTTGAAACTGAAAAGCTTTTGTAGAGCAAAGGATACGGTCAACAAGGCAAAGCAACAGCCCACAGAATGGGAGAAGATCTTCACCAACCCCACATCGGACAGAGGACTGATATCCAAAATATATAGGGAACTCAAGAAATTAAACATCAAAATTCTCAACAGTCCAATTAAGAAATGGGCTATAGAACTAAACAGAGAATTCTCAGCAGAGGAAGCACAAATGGCTGAAAGACATTTAAGGAATTGCTCAACATCCCTAATCATTAGGGAAATGCAAATCAAAACAACTCTGAGATACCACCTTACACCAGTCAGATTGGCTAAGATCAAAAACACTGAGGACACCTTGTGCTGGAGAGGGTGTGGAGCTAGGGCAACTCTCATCCACTGCTGGTGGGAATGCAAGCTTGTACCGCCACTGTGGAAATCAATATGGCGCTTTCTTAGAAAATTGGGAATCAATCTCCCCCAAGATCCAGCTATACCACTCTTGGGCATATACCCAGGGAATGCTCAACCATACCACAAGGGCACTTGCTCAGCTATGTTCATATCAGCATTATTTGTAATAGCCAGAACCTGGAAACAACCTAGATGCCCTTCAACCGAAGAATGGATAAATAAACTGTGGTACATATATACAATGGAATACTACTCAGCAGAGAAAAACAACGACATCATGAGGTTTGCAGGCAAATGGAGGGATCTAGAAAAAATCCTCCTGAGTGAGGTAACCCAGACTCAGAAAGACAAACATGGTATGTACCCACTCATAGGAGAATACTAGTTGTGGAACCAGGATGACTGGACAACCACTCACAACACCAGGGAGGCTACCTGGAAAAAAATCTTTTGAGTATACACAATAGTTTGCTTTCAATCCAAATATGAAAAACTAAGAATACACACAACACATAAATAAACAATAAAATAAGAAAGAAATTTATAACAGGAGAAAATGCACAAAGACAAAGAGGAAGAAAGAAGAGGTCAAGAGAGCAGGAGGAAGTGAAGGAGAAGGCAAAGGAGAACAGAGAAGTGAAGGAGAAAACAGAGACAGATGATACAGAAACACTCAGTAAAAGAGCAAAGGTATTAAATATGTTGTGGGAATTCGATCATTTCAGCCACCTGGCTCATTGCATCACTGTCCCACTTGAAAAATACATTAATAAAGTATAAAATTTTATGCTAATTATGAAAATTGGGATACACTAGGAATCTCTCAAACGTACAATTAACTTTAATAATATATATTTATTGTCTGAATACTCATCTTTAAAATCCCATCTTTGTCCTGTCCTGTGAATGCATTCTTTTTCTTATATTAAAAAAAACAATTAAGTATACAAGAGAATACTGTATCTCTCATATGTATATATATATATATATATATAATAGTGAATATAATAATTATCCTGAGATCATGACTAACATGAATGCTACCTGCCAATTATTATCAGTGTGAAACAAATAACCCACCTACATATTATGGAATGGCCCAATCATTTCTGTAGGCTCTTTACCAGTAAGTTATTTCTTCTAAGTAAAGAGTTACAGATCATTGTGGATAATTATGACATGTATAAATTTCTGTAGTACCACTACCTTGCTGATTTGTCATTCTAGTAGGTGATGATGAGGAAGGAAGAATAAGCGATTGATACTGAAGCAAGGGATTAATCCTATGATCTACACCTTTAGCCATAGTGTTATTTAGTAACATAATAACTCATTCTGCTTCAGATGTTATGTTTCTTAAATAGTTTAAATGAGAGTCTCCAAAGCCAAATCCTCAGTAGTTTATAGGCAGATAAGTATGCACTCAATTGACGTGGCCCATATAGTTTTTGTAACTAATTGAGGGTACATTGCTTGAGAAGTTGAAGCTGAAAGGATGGTGGTAAACTTGTTGTTGAGTGATAATATATCCAAAATAATTATAAGGTGATTGCTTTTGTGTTTTATCCAGGGTTGTGTTTAAATTTTGCTCTTTTAGTTTATTTACAATGAAAGGTAAGCACTCACTTAAATATTGATTAGATGAGCAGGAGAGGACAACCTCATTCATAAAATGAATGGCCAATACCCTGGGAACTTTAATCAGCAATGGCTTAAGTGCTTTTTGTACATAATATTGACATATAATGGGAATATTTTGAGTCCCATGAGGTAAAACTTTTTATTGATATTGAGTCATTGGCTATTGATTGTTTAAAGTAGGAACAGAGAATACAAAATGTTCCTTATCATCAGGAAGTAAAGTAATAAAGAAAAACCAGTCAAGTATGATAATGTAATACCCATGAGGAATCCCAGTAGGAGCAAGGAGCCCTGGCTGGAGGGCCCCCATTGTTTTCCTAGTAGTATTGATCCTCTTGAGATCACGTACCAGTCAAAATGTATTCTTTGTCTTTTTATGAATTACAAAAGTAGTAGAGTTCCAAGGACTAACTGAAAGTTATATATGTCCTAGTTGTAATTGTTCCTTCATTAGAAGTTGGGTCTGTTTTAATTTTCCCCTTGAAGGGGCCACTGATCAATCCATACTGACTCATTCTTGCTGTGAGGTAAAAACAAACAAACAAACAAACAAAATCTAAGTAGTGGCAGCTGAGTCTTTCCCATTTATGCCAGATGAGGCACCAGGTGGGCAGAAAAGGCCACAGGACAACACATGGCCAGACAGCAAGTCTATAAAGTGCCATGCGGGAAGGCAAGCTGAATTTCACCTTCAAGGAGATGGAGCAGAGGAATTTGTACATTTGTTTGTTTGATTGTTTGTTTTTAATGAACCTCCTGAGAGGATCCAAGTAATACATGCTGTAGTCACAACTGAAAAATAATTGACAGATATTTTATCCACCTTTTCATGGACTCTTTTTACTTTGGTTCCTGTGAGCTTCAAACAACCAACATTAAGGATCCCCTGTTCAGAAACACAAAATTAAATTTTATTGTCACTTGTACAAAGTTGCTGAGCTCTTACTCTGAACATTGTCCACCTCTGGATCTAAACATACATCTCACTGATTATATAAAATTCTTTGTCTCTGAGGACTGAGAAGAACCCATGCTATTTCACTGATTCACCATTGCAACTCCTTGGGTGAAAGGACCACACTCCTACCCTCTGTTTCTATTTAAAGGAAAACTTATGACCTCCCTCGGTAAGGACCCACTCATTGGGCACTAGTTGCAAGGGTCTCTGTGAATGCCATGGACAGTAAAATATTGATCTATGAGACACAAGCCAGCAGTTCAGTTCAACATGACATAGCAGCCTGAGTTCTTTGTTCAGAATTTGGGGAGTCTGATCCTGAGTAGTTTATTTTAGGCATATTAAGCACTGTATAATTTGATGAATTTTTTCTAGTGATAATTAACCGAGTCCCATGTGTACAATAAAGCTTAAGACATAACTACATCAAAACTCATTGTAAAGTACATGTTACACCATCCATAAAGATAGGTTCCATTTATTCACAAGCTCACAATAAGGTCTAGGGGAGGATCTGTTCTGGTCTCGGCCACACAGGTAGCACAAAAATCCCCAGACTATTAACCACCTCCATTCCCAGCCTTCTGGGCAGATAGCAGGTTACACCTCCCATCCTTTGAAGGAACAACCCTGTGTGTCTAAACTTCCAGGTCATCATAGTGCTTATATGTGAACACAAAGACCTTTGTGTCTCCTATAGTAGTCTATGGGAGCCTTATAGGGACTGCAATATGCCAATATGTGGGATAACTTTAATGAAAGTATATCTATGTATCTCCTATATAATATGATTTTTAAGTAAGCTTATAGAATTATTGCAGTGTTCACCTTCTACTTTCCTGGTTCCTATAGTTACATATAGAAAGCATTGATGGGACACCTCATGTAGCCTTGAGGCAGGGAAAATGGCTTGGACTTGCCTCTACTGGATGTGCCTCCCCATGGGAGGCCTTGCCTTCTTGTGGGGGGCGGAGAGGCTAGGGTGGCTGGAGGAGGGAAGAGGGGGATTTTTGATTGGTGTGTAAAATGAATGAAAAAATTTTCTTAATGAAAAAAGTTTGACTTTAATTGATTAAAAAATCCTTTGAACTTCATTTTCTAAACATTAAAATGATAAAATGTTCATACTGAACATAAAATAAAATATAAGCATCAATGCTGATAGAAAATTTAAAAAATAATATTTAGCTGAGTTAGATTATGTTTCTAATTCTTCAATGGCAAGAAAGCACTGAATTAGGAGCTTTCTTACAGTTTGAGAGGTTTAGTCCATTGTCATCATGGTTGGGAACATGGCAATATGCAAGCAGGCACTGAAGCAGTAGCTGAGAGTACTACATCATGATCCACAGGCCAAAAGAGAGCAAGAGACTATGGGCCTGGCATGAGCTCTTTGAAACATACAAACCCATCCCAAGCAACCAACTTCTTCAAACAAGGCCACACCTCCTAATCCTTCTCAAACTGTGACTGGAGACTAATTATTCAAATATATGAGCCCATGGGACCATTCTTATTTAAATCACTGCTATTGCCTGTTCCCCATAAGATTGTAACCAGATCATAATGCAAAAATACATTCAATCCAACTTCAAAAGTCCCCATAGTCTATCACAGTCTCAACACTTTTAAAAGTCCAAATTCTCTTCTGAGAATCATAGTAATCTCTTAACTGTAACCTCTGGTAAAATCAAAATAAAAAAGCAGATCATATACTTCCATCACATTGTGGAACAAAATACATATCAACACTCCAAAGGTGGAAAAGGGAGTATAGTGAGGAAATACTGGAGCAAAGCAAGTCTGAAAAACAGCAAACTCAACATTCTCTATCACCATGTCTGATGTCAAAGCACTCTTCACAACTCCAGCTCCTTCCAACGTTGTTGAAAGCAACACACTTCTCTTTTTTGGGCTGGTTATCAGCTTTCCTCAGCAGACATCCCATGACTCTGCTGTCTTCAACATCCATGGTCTCAAATTT
This sequence comes from Peromyscus nudipes, assembly GCA_902168325.1. NCBI lineage: Eukaryota > Metazoa > Chordata > Mammalia > Rodentia > Cricetidae > Peromyscus > Peromyscus nudipes. The sequence continues at coordinate 16,016 of CABHPH010136871.1, forward strand.
AGTCCAGGTTTCACCATTACACCTCTAGAAAATGGCCTCTCTGGGTCTCCACACAGGGACATCCTGACACAGGCCTGGCCTCAGCAGCTTTATTTTTTTCTAGTCATGGATGAAGATTCCACCCCTTTTTCTGTATCCTTGACTTCAATGCCAGAACTACATTGCTAAAGCTGCCAAGTTCTGCTGCTTGCTGGGACCCTATTCCTTCAACTACATTTGTATTGGTTTTCTGCTGTTTATGGTTTCCTCACTGCTTTTACTTCCCTTTAATTCCTTTTCAGAACTTAGCGGGGTGGGGTCTTGCCGTGAGGTCACCGCTCCCTATATACCACTTAGTATCAAGTTTTTCTTTAAACATTTTATCTCCTTGAGCACTGGACATAAGCTCCATTATACTTCCTAGTGTTTTGTATTTCTCATTGTCCAGTTTGTTCCTTTTCATTATAGATCTACACAAGAGTAATTACTAATAATCACATGTCACAGTCAATACTGAGCTGTCTTGAAATCTTCTCTGCCAATGCCAGTAATCCAAAACTCTTCAATTTAGCCTCGGGCAGATTTTTAGGACAAGGACAAAAATAGCCACATTCTTTCCAAAATATCACAAGAATGGTCTCTAGGACACTTACTGATATTCTTTCCCTTTAAAACCTCATGATCTGCACACACCCCATTTCACATCACCCTCAACAGCACTGTCTCCTATGTTCCTAATGACATGACCAACTAAGCTCCACTTAAAGCCTCCAGCTGCTTTTCTAGTGCAAATCCCAACAAACAATGTGGTCAGGCCTGTTGGCCTGTCACAGCAATAATCCAGTTCCTGGTACCAACTTCCTAGTCACTGTCTTATTGCTGTGAAGAGACATCATGACCAAGGCAACTTCTATAAAAGAAAGCAGTTAATTGGGGTTTATTTACAGTTTCAGAAGTTCAATCCATTATCACCATGGCAAGAAGCATGGTGACATGCAGGCAGACATGGTACTAAAGAAGTAGCTGTGAGTTCTACATCCAGATCCATAGGCAACGAGAGAGAAGGAAGTTGGGGAGAGAAGGACACACTCTGGATTTGGTGTGATCTTTTATAAATCACCAAATACACCTGCTAGTGACAGACTTACTCCAACAAGGCCATACCTATTCCAACAAGACTACTCTCAATTCTTCTAATTATTCTCAAACAGTGGTACTCACTGTTGACTAAGTACTCAAATATGTGAGCCTGTCATGACCATTCTTAGTCAAAGCACCACAGAATCTCAGAAGCAACTTCCCAATCCATGGTGGAATTTTTAAAATAACTTAAGAATTTGTAGGTCTTGGGTAGGTAGGTAATCACAGCTGCTACTATTTCCTATGTGCCACAGCTATGTCATGTCCAGCAAGTCCACTACAACTTCCATGATATTCTCTGGTCCTGGAAATATGGTAATGTAAATGTTCCATCTGCTGCTAAACACTCACAGTCACATATTCTCAGCTCTTTGAACAGCAATGTATTTCTTCAATAACTGCTATGCACTGTAATATTATGATTCTCTTACCAAGGTTGGGAACACCACAAATCTACTATTAGAACATAAATTTCAGAAGACAGTTTGACACAGTAACTGTTTATAAAAGCAATATCAATAGATTCTTCACTAGACTTATATCTGCCATAGCCATAGTTTTTTTGTTTGTTTGTTTGTTTTTGTTTTTTGTTTGTTTTTGTTTTTGATTTTTTTTTTACCATGTTACAGTACTCTATGAATTCTGTCCTGTGGCACAAGCTTCAAATATAATCAAGAAAATGCTTGGTTGACTCCATAACAGTTCGCCACCCTTGCAATTTGGGGCACATAATCAGGCAAGTGTGTATTGTAGCACACAGTTTCCATCAGTGGATATGGCCATTGTAATTTTTTCTTTCCAAGAGTCTGCTTTGAACCATAAAGCTCTATGAAAGTTAACCGCCAAGGAGAATTTCCTTATCAGTTCAAGAATGATTTCTCTGTGTCTTGCCACAAAAGTGTATAGTGTTTTCACCAGTAAGGTCTTACCACCAAGGTTGGTAGGCAACCAAGAGCAATGGCAATAGCCTATACTGTTTTGGGTGCCTCTGGGACATCTCTGTCCTCTAAATTTCACATGCTTGGCACTGAGACTTTTATTTAATAACCCGTATTATCTGGGTACAGCATTATTCATTAGTGTGGAATAATTCTGTTCAAATTTCTTTACTTAGAAAAATACTTTTAGATAGCTTACAAAAAATAAGTAGGGTTACATAAGGCTTCTTTTTTATGTTTTGTTTTTGTTAGTCAACCCTCTAAGCCTCTTTTTCCTAATCTACTATCCACATTGCCAATTAAGCCTTTACCTCCCATTATTCTCTGATGTTCTGTCATATCATATATCTTCTTCTCTCCTCTCTTATTATATTTTTTACTTGGATGGTAAGATTGTAGACTCCAATGTAGCTTCTCTGTGCATAACTCATATTGGTGAAGGCTTCACCTGGCTTTTCATCTCCTCGTTCCCATCACTCTTCTGCCTGTTTGAACCCCACTTCTTTCTTATATTTCTTCCATCTACTATTACCACTTTCACCCAAATGCACTGACCTATGGCCCATTTTAGTTAAAATTAGTCTTGAAACAATACAATCCAATGTTATATTTTGTATGAATGTGATACATTCTGAGAAATGATGGTATGAGAATGCTTTCCTTGTTTTTTTCTTACAATCAAAATGTTGCTATTTCTGTAATAGCTGAATATTTTGTATGCAAAGCAGAAACACTGAAATTTGTAACATATAATCTGAGCAGAGGCATTTCAGACTTCATTCATCATTATGATGTGGAATGAGGACATAAGTAGTGTAGTGTTACTGTTGTTTGTTTGGAGTCAAAGCTCCACACAGTGACACTGCACAATGCAGCAGAACAAGCTGTACTTTTATTTCATTTTCTACTAAATTTTCATCATTGCATCTCAGAAGTCTTTCTTTTTTCTTTTTTCCATGATTTTGGGAAACCTACATATAATCCATTATTGCACAGTTTATAGACCTGGAGATCCTCTGGCCAGGTAAGTTCCCAGAACCTCACTAGTCCACAACATGCTCATCTTTCAGTCCTTGCGCCACCCAAACAGCCTACATGCTGGCTAATCCGGAGGGGCGTACAACTGCACATCAGGCACACGACCAAGGCCAAAAGCTTACATTCCCATAACACATCACACAAACAGACATATTATGACAGACCAAGGCGATACATAGATCTGCCCCAAATGCATGAGTCCTGTAGAAATGTTCTCTAATGAGAATTATCTAGGTGAATCACAGTATACAAAACTTAAAGTCACAAACTTCATCAAATAATGGAAGAGTTTAGAGAAGACATGAACAAATACTTCACCAAGCAATAGGAATAGCAAAAAAAAAAAATAGCCTGATGAAATGCCCAAGAAAACACATACATATAAATAAATGATACATATAACTAATGACAAGCACATATATATAACTAAAGAAATCCATGGTTGGAAAACTTAAGTAAATGAAAAAAAGTAGGTATGTTGAAAAGAACTCATGCTGAAATAAAGATGGAATGGAAAAACTCAAAAGTAAAATAAGAAATCTCAAGGGAAAGCCTTACAGGTAGAATGGAACAAGTAGAGGACAGAACGTTATGACTTAAAAACAAAATACAGAAATTAGACCACACATACAAAGAATAAAAATTGAAACAAACACACATACACATGCACACGCACACGCACACGCACATGCTTGGAGCATTCAGGAACGGTGGAACATTCTGAAAGCACCAAATATTTGAACTAAAGGTAAAAATGAGGAAACAAACTCAGGTCAATGGTACAGACAAGATCTTCAATAGGATTATGGAATAAATCTTCCTCAAACTAAGAACTGCCCCAGCCATTGACATACAAGAGGCACACAGAACACCAAATAGAAAAGACCAGAAAAGAAATTCCCCATGGCATATCATAGTTAAAACCCTGAATATGTAGAACAAAGAAATAATATTGAAAGTTGTCAGAAAGGAATTATATGTCCCATGTAAAGATAAACCCATCAGAATAACAGCTAATTTCTCAAATGGAAATCTAAAAGCCAAAAGAACCTGGAGAAAGGTATGCCAAGTTCTAAAATAGTATATGGATGGCAACCTGTAGTACTGTGCCCAGTGAAACTATCTACCATAGTTGAAAGAGAAATATAACCTCTCCATGATTCAAACGGGCTAAAATAAGCCCTGTCCTTAAGGTCATCTCTATAGAGAATACTGGAAGCAATACTTCGGACTAAAGAGATGAATATCAGATACAAGAGTCCATAGAAAATAAATGGTGCTATAATTACTGAAACACAAAGTACAACTAATAAGACTAACAGCAAAATAACATCAAAATAACTGTAGTCAACACACAATTTCCAATAATAACATTAAACTTTAATAGAATCAACTCTCTTATCAAGAAGGCACAGGATAGCTGAATAAACTAAGACACAAGATTTGTTTTTCTGCTATATCCAAGAAATCATGTCTTAAATATCACCTTAAAAAGAAGGGATCAAAAGTGTACTCCAAGTAAAGACAGCAGGAATCAATCATGTGTCACTATCCTAATATCTGATAATACTTACCAGACAAAATAAAGAAGGATACTTCATTCTAATCAAGGGAGGAATTTTAGGTCACAATTTAGTATTAAATTTTGGTCCTCTGGCATGGCAATTTCATAAAATATGTACTACTGGAATGAAAAACACAATTTAAACTCTAACTCTGTTATAGTACGTATTTTAATACTCCACATTCTCCGAGATATCATAATCGAATGATTTAATGGATTAAAAAGAATGGATAGATATCAACAGAATATTCTACACAACACCCGGAGTGTATATGTGGCTCATAGAAGCTCCTCTAAAATAGACCATACATTGAGACACAAAACAAATATTAACAAAACCTGAAAATTTGAAATAATTGTGTGGATCATTTTTGACCAATACAATAAAGCTTAAAACCAACAGCAACCCAAACTCCAGTAAATATATAAACTTTAGGAGATTGACATATTACTGAATGAGGATCTGGTCAAAGAAAAAAAGTCAAAAAAAGTTAAAAAAAACATTCCCAGAATCAAATGAAAATGAAAATACAGTACATCAAAACCTCTGGGACATAGTAAATGCAATGCTAAGGGGCAAATTTATAACTCTAAACACCTACTTTTAAAAATCACAAACATAACAAATAAATCACTTGATGAAATGAAAGGACTTGGAAAAACAATAGCAAATCAAATCAAATCATTGCACAAATTAATGAAGTAAAATCAAAGACAATAGAAAGTACTGATGAATCTTAGATCTTATTGTTTGAAAGATTAACATGGGCAGATATTTGGTCCAATTAATCAAAATAAAAAGACAACTCCAGTTAATAGAATCAGGGTGAATAAGAAAACATTACAACACACACAAAAGAATTTCAAAATTATGTATGAGAATCCTTTAGATACCTCTACTCCATTAAGCTTGAAAAACCAACAGAATGAACGAATTTATGGATATATCTAAGCCACCAAGGTTCAAAAAGTAAAAGATCACCAACTTAAATATAATTGTAACCAATAAAGAGACTTTAGAAGTGTTTTTAAAAAAATCCTTGCAAATCCAAAAAACAAAACAAAAAAGCCCAGACCCAGATGGCTTCAGATAATTATAACAGACTTTTTAAGATGGTATACCATCAATACTTATGAAATTATTCAAGAAAAATAGAAACAGAAGGAGTACTTCCAAATTCCTTCTACAAAGCCAGTATTAATCTAGTATCAAAACGAGTTAAATGCACAAAAATGGAAAGTTGTAAGCCATTATCCTTGATGATCATAGATAAAAAGATCCCCAATAAAATACTTTCAAGGCAAATGTGGCAGTATGTAAAAAGATTATCCACCGTGATCAAATTGCCTTTATCTCAGAGATAAAAGAGTAGTTCAAAATATATTAAGTTAGTAAGTGTAATAAATCTTATAAATGATTTTAAAGACAAAATTCATATGACCATTTCAATAGTAGCATAAAAAGCCTTGTTGAAGTCAACAAGCTTTCATGATAAAAATCCTAGAGGCTAAAAGCTTGGGAAATATGCCTCAAAATAATGAAAACTTTATATGACACCAATATCATCCTAAATGAATAAATACTGGAAGCAATCCACTAAAATCAGGAACAATTCTCCATTGTTCAACATACCCATTATATTTCAATTTAGGGCTTGAAGCACTCATTAGTACAATAAGTCAAGAGAAAGAAATTAAGGTTATATAAATAGGAAAATATGTTAAATTATCGCTGTTCATAAATGATCTGATGTTATACCTCATAAACTACAAAAATTTCTCCAGAAAACTTGTATAAATGATCTACACCTAGAGAAAAGTGGCAGGAGATAAAATGAATTTATAGGGGCTTAGACCTGCCTCAACTGAATGTACCAGGCTCTGCTGACTCTCCATGGGAGACTTTGCCTTGGAGGAGGTGGGAATGGGGGTGGGAGGAGGGAGGACAGGGGAATCTGTGACTGATATGTAGGATGAATGGAAAATTTCTTAATTAAAAATAAATAAATAAATAAAATGCATTTATAGAAATCAACAGTTTTTATATACACCAATAAGAAACACTCTCAGAATGAGATCGTGGACAGATTCTCATTCACAATAGTCTCAATATCTAGGAATAAGACTATGCATAGAATTGACATATCTCTACACCAAAAACCTTCAATCGCTGAAGAGATTGAGGAAAAGACTAGTAGGTGGAAAGATCTCCCATTCTTGAGGATTTGTAGAATTCGATTTTGAAAATGACCATTCTAGCAAAAGTGATTTACAGCTTCAATGTAATTCCAATCAAAATCCCCATCTCCTTATTCAGCGAAGTAGAAAAAGCAAGTAACAAAACAGCAAACAGCAAACAAACAAAACATTTGACAATTTATATGAAAGTTAAAACTCCCATATAGCCAAAAAGAAAATCCTGAACAAAACCAATGCTGGACAGAATACCATTCTAGGTTTAAAGTTTTAATATAGAGCTTTAGTAATAAAAGCATAATTGTATTGGCATGAAATAAACAAGTAGACCGATGAACCAAAATTGAATACTAAACATGCGTGCACATAACTCCAGCCATTTGATCATTGACAAAGATGCAAAAACATGCATTGGAGGAAAGCAAAAACACCATTTTCATCAAATGGTGCTAAGAAAACTGGATGCCCACATATGAGAGAAAGAAATTAAATGTGTGCCCATTACCCTACACAAAAATTAACTCTAAATGAACCAAGGGTGTTCATGTTGAAACCTGAAACTGCTAGAAGAAAACAGTCAGTCCTCTTCAAGACATCAGTGAAGGAAAAGATCTCCAAAAAGGACAGCATTTCAAGTGGAACCACATAACTATAAAGCTTCTGTACAGGAAAAGGTACAATCAATGGAGTGAAAAGGAAGCCCACATAGGAAGAGAATTTATGCCAGTCGTATATCTGACAGAGGATTTGTGGTGATAGACTTTCTGAGAATATCTCTGTAGCTCGAATCTTAAAAGTTCTTATTAATAAAAACAAACCCAGAGCCAGGTTTTGGGGTGAACACTGGAAGAGCAGAGAAACAGAACAGGCCACAGCTAACCTCACCTTGCCAATTCCTCAGCTGGTCCTGTTTCCTCAGACAGGAAGCTTCTGAGTCGTCATCCAAAATGAATCTCAGCTGAACTGCTGCTCAAAAGCCTAAAAGCTTAATCAGACTAGATTCTGGTTCTCACACCTTATATAACTTTCTGCTTCCTGCCATTACTTCCTGAGATTAAAGGTGTGAGTCACCATGCCTGGCTGTTTCTCTTGTGGCTTTGAACTCACAGAGATCCATCTGGATCTCTGCCTCTGGAATGCTAGGATTAAAGGTGTGTGCTAACACTGCCTAACCTCTATGCTTAATATAGTGGCTGTTCTGTTCTCTGACCCCCAGATAAGTTTATTAGCATGCACAATATATCAACCACATATCTCTTGCTTTCAAGGATACTAAACTTTTAACAGACCTTGCAACAAAGTTAATGATATGCCTCCAGATCCTTTATATATTCAATGCATGTATTCAATCTGCTGCCCTGCTATGTCCTCAGCCTAAGTTTAGTCAGCCTTCTAGATAACAGTGTAGCCAACTTTACTATACCTGCCACTTTTCCCATGCAAGCAATGCTTACAACCTGAGATAAATACTGAGCTTTAGTCTTAAATTATATACTACTCCATGCTGTTGACCCAGAATAATGTGTTTATGCACATGTTGTGATAATCATGTGCAGAAAGCAGCCAAATGTTGAAAGCAAACTTAAAACAAATATTCTATGAATGTTGGCAGCAATGTGTGGAAATAAGTTGATAACATCTTTGTGCAGTTTTGAGTGATATTCTGAGTCAGCTGATGTCTGGAAAGCAATTTATTTTCTTGTAAAACTCTGTTAAAAATCTCTATTAAAAAATACTGTGCTCTTTCCTGTTGGGGGCCGTTCTCGGGTTCCTTGTGGCTTTACCCAGCAGATCCACAAATAGGATGATTAGGACCACGGGCCTGAGTGCAGGTGTCTGAGATGGTCTGCACTTGGCTGTGCTGGGGGAGGAGGTCATTTGCTCCACCCCTTGGCGTCTCTATAAAAACCCTGGGGCAGAGACACTCGGGGCCCGTTGGAAAAGGTTCCAGGCCCTCTCGAGGCTATTCTTTATTTTCTATCTGTTTATCTCTGCGATATTCTCTGCAATAAATCCTTCTATCTAATATTTCCTGCTGCTCACACTCAAGAAAACTCTGGGAAGCTGTGGGGGTGGTGGGTAAATGCCCCACACTTTCCCATGCTGTGTTTTCTGTGCTGTTCAATAAATACCAAGCAAAAGTCCTCTGCTAGGGACATAAAGACAAAGAACAGAAACAGGCAGGACAGGTACACAACAGGAATGACAGACCAGATACAACAGAATGACAGGAGAGGGAGATATGTGGAGAATACAAATTTGGACTTACTCTGGTTCAAATTACACCAAGAGAGAACTTTTGATTTTATTTTTTTTAATGTGACATTAACACATTTTGGTGTAATCTCTGAGGTTTTCTTAATGTGTTAATCAATAGAAGCATTAATAGCCAGAATATATAAAGAACTCATAAAATAAAAAAAGGAAGAGTCAAAAAAAGACAAATGCATCAATTTAAAAATGGACCTGAATAGTGTTCTTAAAAGGGGGCATAAAAATGCCTAAGAAATACCTCAAAAAGTATTCAGCATCCTTAGCAAATAGGAAAACTCAAGTTAAACTATCTCTGAGATTTCATCTTACCCTGGTCAGAATGGCTAAGATCAAGTAAACAGTAGAAAACAAATGGTGTTTAGGGTGCTGGGGAAGGGAAATTCTCCTGCACTGCCGGTGGGACTACAAAGAGTGTGCTTTTTACTAAATCAGGTGCAATAGAGTTTGATGCATATGTGTTTAAGATTAAAATTTTTGTTTTCTTGTTAAGAATAAAGTATCCTTATTTATCTCTACTGATTACTTTAGCATGAAGTCTATTTTGTCAGATACGGTTGCCAGATAGGGACCAGTGAGCTCCTAATTCCAAACATGCAGAGTGGGGGGCTTGTCTTCTGTGTGTAATTGCCAAATGTCTAAAGCTTAATGTGCTGTGCTGTGTAAATATGTTATGAATTTAACACTGGTAACTGTCATATTTTGATGTCAACTAATTTTTAGGGATAAAATGGTACCTTGCCAACAACAAGTGACTTTAGCTGCAAGAAATGTGTGAGAAGGTCTGTATGTGAGGAGAAAAAAAGAAAATAAAAGTGTATCTGAAAGTTAAAAAAAAAGATAACAATGCCTGCTTACTTGTTGATTCTATTTACTAGGAATATCCATCGTTTTAACTTTAAGGAATATTCATTGTTTTAACATTAAGGCAGCATCTATTATAAAAAAAATAAAACAAAACAAAAAACTGAGTTCCTCATAGATGACAGATAAATGTATTTTTGTCTTAATTAAATATGGTACCCTGTGTTTTTTATAGGAAAGTTGAGGCCATTAGAATTTAATATTGTTGTTGAAAATTTTGTGTTGATTGTAGTCATGTCATTGGTATTTTGCTGTTTGTTTTATTTATTGTAATGTGTGTTTCAGTAATTATCACACCATTTATTTTCTATAGACTACTGGATATGTTTATCCATCTCTTCAGTCTGAAGTATTGCTTCCAGTATCCTCTATAGAGGTGACCTCAAGGACATGGCTTATTTTAGTCTGTTTGGATCATGGAGAGGTTATCTTTCTCTTTCAACTATGGCAGATAGTTTTTCTAGGCACAGCAGTATAACTTGACGTCCATGGTCTTTTAGAACTTGGAGTGTATTTCCTCAGGTTCTTTTGGTTTTTAACGTTTCCATTTTAGAAATCAGCTGTTATTTGGATAGGTTTACTTTTGCACTGGACTTATTGTTTTTCTTTTACAGCTTTTATTATTCTTTCTTTTTACAATATCTTTAGTGTTTTAACTATGATATGTCATGTTCTTTTCTTGTCTTGTCTATTTGGTGTTCTTTGTGCTTCTTGTATCCATATGCTATATTTTTCCTTAGGTTGGAAACGTTTTCATCTATGATCTTGTTCAAGATATGCTCTATGCCGCTGAGCGAGAATTCTTCCCCTTCATCTGGGCCTATAATTTGAAAAATTGGTGTTTTCATGGTGTTCAATAGTTCTTGCATATTCTTTTTGTGTGCTTTATTTTTTTCATATTCTTTACATGTGTAGGTGAATTCTATTACTTCACCTTTCAGTTCTGATAGTCTATCTTCTACTTATTCCATTCCACTTGGAAGGCTTTCTCTTAAGATGTCTAATTGGGTTATTGAGTTTTCCCAGTCTATCCTCATATCAACAAGAATTAATATTTCTATTTCTTCATTTCATTCAGTTTTCAAAGTATTGATGGTCTTTATTTCGCTTCATTTCACTCTGTTTATTTTTGTCTGTTTGAGTAAACTCTAAACCATTTATTGCTATTCTCTTTAAGTTCATTGAGCTGCTTATTTCTGTCTTATTTAAGCTTACATTTCTATAAAACCAGTACATAATATGGTGGACATACTGCCTTGGCTTTTTATTTCTTTTTCTTTTCTGTGAGACCTGGTCATGTGGACTTAATTTTCTGACTGTGCATCTGATGTAGACAAGAAAGCTGTGTTGGTCTGCAGGTTGTAGCAACAAGACAATACCTAGAGTTTTGATATGGTACAGGCAGGTCTCTCCAGTCTGGGCTGGGACCTTTGTTGTGGGCACTAAAGTCAGTCTGTGGATGAAGGAGGGCGCAGGTGGGATAGAGTCAGATGGAAAGGCTCATGGGTCTAGGCCAAAGAACAGGATGTGTAAGCCAACCTGTGCCTGGAGGTCAGATGTTGCATGGTAGATAGAGAGGGCTGAGCTGGCATGCAAGAGGTATGTCCTAGCCCCAACACAGATATAGAGGACAGTGAGGGAAGAGTTGCCTGAGTGTGTCTGAAACTGTTTATGGGTTCTAGGGTTGGTCTGAGAGCTGTGGAGTGTATAGGTCAGGTAGCAAAACTAGAAAAGACTCATTATGCTAGACTGGAGCATTATTTGTTGATGCTAGGCTGGGTCCAGAGGTGATATCAGCTGAAATGTTTTTATTTTTTTTTCCAGATTCAGCTTCTCAGTTCACATATACCATAATTTTTTTATTTAATTAAAGGAATGTATGTAAAGTATTAACACTTATTAGTGAAATGTTTCAGAATCATTAGAAATAACATTTTTCTCTTCCTGCTTCACCCTCTTGAGTACTGGGTATATATATTTATGTAACTTTGCCCAGCTATGATAAACATTTATAAAAGAAAAGTATACTGTAGTAACAAAATATCTGTGAAATATGTTGAAATTAAATCCTTATTTTTAAATAAACAATTATATTAATAATTTTAATTTTAAAATATGGTTAATAATTACTGATAGCCTCATTAAATATAAGACATCTTTATATTAACAAGAAATCAAGAAATTCTTTTTTTTTAATTTATTTTATTTTATTTTACAATATAATTCAACTTTACATATCAGCCATAGATTCCCCCGTTCTCCCTCCTCCCGTCCCACCCCCCCCCGCCCACCCCCCCATTTCCATCTCCTCCAGGGCAAAGACTCCCCAGAGGGTTGAGATCAACCTGGTGGACTCAGCCCAGGCAGGTCTAGTCCCCTCCTCCCAGGCTGAGCCAAGGGTCTCTACTAAGCCCCAGGTTTCAAACAGCCAATTCATGCACTGAGCACAGGACCCGGGCCAACTGCCTGGATTCCTCCTAAACAGATCAAGCCAATCAACTGTCTCACCCATTCAGAGGGCCTGATCCAGTTGGGGGCCCCTCAGCCATTGGTTCACAGTTCATGTGTTTCCATTCATTTGGCCACTCGTCCCTGTATTCCATCCATCCCTGGTCCCAACAACTCTTGCTCACATAAACCCTCCTCCTTCTCGCCAATTGGACTCCCGGAGCTCCACCCAGGGCCTGACCATGGATATCTGCATCTAGTTCCCTCAGTCACTGGATGGGGTTTCTAGCACGACAATTAGGGTGTTTGGTCATCCTATCACCAGGGTAGGTCGGATCGGGCTATTTCTCGACTACTGCCAGCAGTCTATTGTGGGGGCATCTTTGTGGATTTCTGTGGGCCTCTCCAGCACTTTGCTCCTTCCTATTCTCATGTGATCTTCATTTACCATGAACATTCCTTGTGTTCCCTCTCTGTTCTTGATCCAGTTGGGGATCTCCCGCTCCCCCAAGTTCTCTTTCCCTTGCCCCTCGCCCCTCATTACCCCCACTCACATCCAGACTGTTCATAGAAAACTGTGTTATTAACAAATATTCCCCAAATTCAAAGATTAATATTTTGGAATTGGATGTAAAACATGGAAAAGGGAACTACATATTTCATTGAAATATATGTGTACAAGTTACAAGAATGAAAATGGAATTACATATGTTAGATCACAATAAAAATAAATCCATACCTGATATACCATCAAGTGTGGCCCTGTCTTACATCTTTCCTAAGTCATGTATCACTCCACCTAATTTTTACAATGACCTCATGCCAAACTCCCTCTCTTCCATTTTCCTAAGTCACTGAACAACTCATCTGCCTTTTGCAGAAACACATGCCACAAGAAAACCTTCCTTCACCCTCTATACTCTACCCAAAAGCTCACCTGTGCTTACCAGTACTCAGTGCTAAGGGGGCCACAGGATCTACAGAATGAACCATACCTCCAGCATCCGGCAAGAAACCTCAGCTGCCTTCATTCTAAGCTTCACCCACTCAGAGTTGGTATTATTTGAGCAGTTAGCCAACTAGGCCAATACCATGAGATAATCAGTTCTCCAGGCTCCATGTCGTTGGTTTCCTCCCAAGATGCTCAGCTCAATATCCTCAATTCTTAAGATTTTCTTTACCAGACAATAAGGTCAGATAAGAAACTGTCTCCACTAACTCTGCACCATTCAGATGACTCCATTTCACCATTCAAAACACAGCTTACCCTATTGGACTGGGAAACAGTATCCATATTTTTGTTGCTACTAAAAAACACTTTTCACTTTCAAGAACAGATACTATCTTAGAGTGGAAGGATAGGGAAAAAAAGTATTCTAAGCAAATTCCATAAGGAAACAGCAGGTGTTGCTCTCCTAATATCTGACACAATAAGCTTCAAACCAAAGCTAATTTGGCGACAAAGAAGGTCATTCATTCTAATCAAGAGAACATTGATTTTTAGGGAACATCACAATTCTAAACATATATGCACCCATGTTCTATCATAAAATAAACACTAGTTGGCATTAAGCCACAGAAAAACTCCAGTATAGCAATAGTAGGTGATTTAAATTAACCGATTTCACTGATTGGCAGGTTATCCAGATAATGACGAACAGAGAAACAACAGAGGTAAATGATACCATAGAATGAATGAATCTAACAGATTATTCTAGAATTTGTAGAATGAATCTACAAATTATTCTACAGAAATACACATTCTTATCTAAAGCTCACAGACATTACCTAAAATGCATCACATATTGGGAAACTAAACAATTACCAACTAATTTAAAAATTTCAAATAACTATATGCATTTTACTCTATTGCAATGACATAAAGCTTGAAATTGATAGCATACAGACACAAACACACACACACACCAAAAATTGCTTAAATTCATGGAAACTGAAAAATACCATCGAATGATGAATAAATCTAAAACTTAGAAATCTAGAACAAAATATTTAAATTCTTGGAATTAAATGAAAATATAATAAAAACTGGCAGTGTACAATTAAAATAGTCTTTGAAAGAAATTTACATATCAAAGTGCATACATTAAAAAATCAGAAGAGGCAAAAATAAATCACTGAATACATATTGTAAGATTTGAAAAGACAAGTACAGAATAGAAGCCAAACAAGTAGAGATGAAAAAATAATCATTATGAGGGTAGAAATTAATGAAATGAAATTAACAAAACCAATGAATTATGGAAATGAGGTGTTATAAAGGTATCCAAGATTGATAAATCCTTAGGCTAATTAACTAAAAGACAAAAATATGAATACTAAAATTAATAAATTATAGGTAGGCAAGAAGATATTAGAATAGGCACCAAAGCATTTCAGAAAATAATAGGGACACATTTAAAAAAAAAACACATTCCATTAATTTGGAATTCTAATACAAATGGATCAATTTGTAGGTCATCTGATCCACCATAGTTAAGCCAAAATGAGATAAATAATTTAAACATATTAATAACAAGCAAGGATATTGAATCACTAATACTTTTTTACTTAAAGTATGGATTCATAGCAGAATTATTCTGAATATACAAAGCACAAACATAATCCATGAGTTTCAAAACAATTTCCCAAATAGAAGGAACACTTCCAAACTCCTTCTGTGATGCTAGTATTACTGTAGTAGTTACGTTAAGCAAGAGACAACCCCAAAAGAGAGCTATAAAGCCTACTGATTGATGCCTGATGAAATAGCTCCAAAAATACATGATACCTAATTATAATTCTAATTATACTATGTTGTGTTTTTTTTTAACTAAATCTCAATCATTCAATTTTACCAATAAAGCTTGGGAGCTAGATGCTTAGGTGAAAGTCTGCTAGCTCAGAGAGACAGAGAAAGCACCCAGTTGACCTTCTTCCTCTGTTGATGTCCCAGAAAGAGGCCCTTGTCCTACTCCATCTCAAACAAAACTCCTCAAACATAATGCCCCTCCCTTCTACTTCCTGGACATCTCTCTATCCATCCTCCTAACTCCTTCATACTCTCTATGTTTTTTTTCTGTTAACTGTTTGCTTGCTCTGCCTCCTGACCTATGGTTGACTTTATTTAATCTTGTTTTTACAATAAGCAAAATGTTCTTGGATTAAAGGTGTGTGCTAGGGCTGAGCCACACCACAACTAGAAGCAGGTTTTTCCAGTAAATAATGCAATCTCATTATTTACACACAGTGTAATCAAATATCCTACAACAATACTACATAACTACAATCATACAAATGATGTAGAACAAGCACAGAAATAGACATATAAATCAATGAAATAAAACAAACGGACTATGCAACTATGACTAACTGGTATTTTACAAAACTTTGAAAATTCACATAGGAAGAAAAATAACAACTTTAAAAAATGATTGATAACCATAACAAAATGGGTATCCACATTTAAAAATAAATGAAGCTAAACCAGCAGTTCTCAATCTGGGGAGTCGAAAGAACCTGTCACAGGGATTGCTTAAGATCATCTGCAAACACAGACAGATATTTACATTACAATTTCTAATAGTAGCAAAATTACAGTTATGAAGTATCAATGAAAATAATTTTATGGATGGGGGTTACCACAACATGAGGAACTGTATTAAGGGGTCATAGCATTAACAAGGTTGAAAACCACTGGTCTAGATGCGTATCTCATATTCTGCACAAAAATCAGCTTGAAGTGACTCAAAGAGTTTCAAACTCTGAAACTCCCAGGAGGAAAATGAGGGTTTATGCCATATCATAGAGTCATGGGTAAGGACTTTCTAAACAGATCTCTCCTTCCTCGGGAAATAATACAAACAACTGACAAATGTTGCCTCCTACAAGTAGGATGCTTCTGTATCATAAAGGAAACTTAACTGAATGAAGATGTACTCTGTAATTGATATCTTTGCTATATACACACCACAAAAAGACTAATATTTAGAATATACAAACAACTCAAAAAATAAAATAAATAACCCAATGAAATATTTGGCTACAAATTTGAACAGAAAATTTTCCAAAGAATATATTTGAATAGCTAATAAACACTTTTAAAATGTTCAGAATTATTAACCATTAGAGATAATTGCAAATTAAAACAACTTGAGATTCCATTGCCCATGAGAAAAGACTATCACATAGAAATCATATGAAAACAAATATTGGCATGGATATGGGGGAAGAGGAATACTTATACGCCATTTGTGGGAGTATAAACTGGTAAAAGTCATTGTTGGAATTAGTGTAGAGAGTCTTCAAAAAGGTAGCTTAGTAACCAGCTATATGACTCCTGGGCAAATACCCAAAGGGCTCTCTCTGTCTTACTAGAGAAATATTTGTTCATCCATATTCATTTCTGCTCTATTCCCCATAGCCAGAAATAAAATAAATTTAGACATACATAAATCAATGAATGATGAATGAGTAGAGTATAGATAGAAAGGCTAGAAAACATCATCTCCCTGGTAAGACATAGCCATTAATATGTGGAACATATATGTTGCACAAATCCTAAATGGTCTTATAATAAAAACCCAGCACCAGACATTAGGTGAATGTCTTTCTGAGAAACGCTGAAAGGTCAGAGAAACAAAGGAACAAGCCGCAGCCACTTCTCACCTCAGCTACTCCTCAGCCTATCCTGTCTCTGGCAATCTTCAGGCTGAATGGCTCTGAATCCTTAGCCAAAAGGGGCTCTAGTTCCTGTCTCCTCATGTCTTATATGCCTTTTCCCCCCCAGTCATTTCATTTCCTGTCTCAACCTTCTTAGTGCTGGCATTAATGGCATGTGTGTTTCCCAAATATTGAAGTTAAAGATGTGTGTCACCACTGACTGGCTGTTTCTCTTTTAGAGTGGATTAATGTCCTGTGGCCCAGTGTGGCCTAGAACCCATTGATATTCAGACAGATCTCTACCTCTGACTCCCAAGTGCTAGGATTAAAGGTGTGTGCCACTATTGCCTGACCTCTGTGGCTACCTCTGTCCTCTGATCTTCAGGTAAGCTTTTATTTCTCAGATTACAAGCAATATATCACCACATTTCCCCCCTTTTTGTCTAAAATAATAAAAGATGATTATAACTAATATAAGAAAAACTGTATATAAAAGGTTGCTGGGCTGCTAGGTGGCAGTGGCACCACACCTTTAATCCCAGCACTCGGGAGGAAAAGCCAGGTGGATCTCTGTGATCTACAGAGCAAGATCCAGGACACGCACCAAAACTACACAGAGAGATCCTGTCATGAAAAAAAAAGTTGCTGGGGGATGTCTTTCTGTATGCTGTGAATATATGTTGTTTCCATTGGTTAATAAGTAAGCTGCTTTGGCCTATGGCAAGGCAGTTAGAGGCAGGCAGGAAATCCAAAGAGAGAGACAGGAAAGAGAAAGGCAGAGTTGAGAGAGATGCCAACCACAACCAGGAGAAGCAAGATGTGAAAGTACTGGTTAGCCATGGCCACATGGCAACTTATAGATTAATAGAAATGGGTTAATTTGTGTTATAAGAGCTAGCACAGCAAGAAGCCTGCCATAGGCCATACAGTTTGTAAATAACATTAAGCCTCTCAGTGATTATTTTATAGGCAGCAGCAGAAGAACCACAGGGCAGTGCAGGACCAGAGAACACTTACGCCGACATTCGGCACCCAGACAGTAGCAAGAATGTCCACCATAAACCTGAGAAAACTTTAAAAAAGATTCTAAAATGGAGCTAAAACAGCTTCCTAGTTCTGTCTTTTAGGCAAGGTGTGGCATGCTGGCTTGAGCTACAGTATGGTGGGTTTGCAGCATTTGGGCTTGACCTACAGCATGGTAGATTCCTGCTGTGATATACAGAGATATCTCCAAGCCCTGCAGTGTACTGCATGGTGGATTTAGCCTTTACTCATATAGACAAAAAGGGTTTATGGGCCAGCTGCACATTTCCTGGTTGCAGCATAGACCCCAGAGTTGGGAGGGCAAGCATGACTCTCCTGGGTACCTCTACCATGTTGAAGTGGGCAGAGTCAGCAGCCAAGGCTACTGCTTTTCATACTAGCCACAGTTTAACAGTTTAAAATCTCTCCTAGTCAAAGAAGGATGATAAATTCACAATGAGACAAATTCAGATGGAATAAAATTCTAAACTGTTTACAGCCTGTGTATAAATGTACATACACTTGGAAGAGAGAGAAAAAGAAATATATGCAGTTATATAATGAAATAGTTTTACAAAATAAAATCTTTAAAGAGACATTAAATGCATATAAAAATAAGCCATATAAAGATGGAAATCACACAGAGAGTCTGGATTATATTGTCTTTGGGATTTTTAACTATAGAAAGACATTTGATTGTAAAGGCTACTAAGTTAAACATATATATGCATATATATATATATGTATGTATGTATATATGGTATCTTGACTTCAGAATTTGTGTCTACAGATATATTGCTTTGGAAAAGAGGTTCTGCTTTTGTTTCCACAGAAGATGAGAACCTGTTTATTGCTTCCAGGCTAATATGGTTTGAATAACCAAGACCCCCTGAAAGGTCTCCAATGATGCCATGGCTCAGATGATCCAACATCCATTACAGCTTCAAAGCATCTGGCTGAGATGATCCAGCCTCACAAACTACAGCCAAGATTTAACTATAATTCTTCATTTTTCTCAGGATCACCATAAGATTACCAGTGCCCCCAAACAGCAGGAAGTAGTATGAGAAGCTATGCCTAAATTCCCAAAATATTGTTTATAAATGTTTATTTTTATTTAAAGGTGGTTGATTATAAATGCAATCTCTTTCTAAAGAAGAAAAGGAGGGCCGGGCGGTGGTGGCGTTTTAATCCCAGCACTCGGGAGGCAGAGCCAGGCGGATCTCTGTGAGTTCAAGGCCAGCCTGAGCTACCAAGTGAGTTCCAGGAAAGGCGCAAAGCTACACAGAGAAATCTTGTCTCGAAAAACAAAAAAAAAAAAAAAAAAAAAGAAGAAGAAAAAGAAAAGGAGATATGATATAGACATGATAGGATAAAAGGATAGATTTTTTAAATCTACTATTAAAGAGCAACAACTTGTTTAAAATATTTTACATTGCTGTGAATTTTAGTTTATTGATACAAATTTAGAGTTAATTTTGTTATACTGTATATTTCCACTCTTGTTTAAGGTATTATGTTTGTGCAACTCATTTGAAATTGTAGTATGTAATTAAGAAATACAGATTAATATTTAGTCATCTGTGATAATCAAACTTATAGTCATGTTAGTTAAGTTTTCTAGGTATACATAGTTATATTTCAATTAGGTAGGCAATCTTCAAACACTTCAAAGACCTAAATAATATGGCATTTAAAATGTTTTAAAAAACAGACTTTCTGGATAGTAAGACACATCTGCTCCTGGCAGCACCGATTTACTTCAAATAAGATGATGGGCATCAAAGAAACTCCATATGGATTTTGCTTTCCTTAAGGCAAATTTAGCCATTTGGGCTAGAAATCTCTGTTCTTGCCTCTACTGCTTGACAAAAGGTTGTATCAACTAGACATGCAGGACCCATGGAAAAATGACCATTAAATTTGCCTAAAGTAGCTTACAATGTGCTTTCTGTTTACATATGCAATATTATATCCTTCTGGGGTCTTTGATGTTGTTGAAGACTAAATAGTTATAATTTTCCTTGGTTATGATAAGTGATAAATTAGATGTGAAACTTTAGACTCACAAATATAGGATAGATGATAAAATATTTTCTTTTGCCAAATACAAATAGACTAGAGATTGTAACTGTATGTAACTTTACTATATTAAAGCTAAAACCTTCCTTTTTGATTAGATAGAAAAAGGGAAGTGCTGGGGAATGGCCTTCTGTATGCTGTGAATATATGTTGTTTCCATTGGATAATAAATAAGCTGCTTTGGCTTATGGCAAGGCAGTTAGAGGCAGGTAGGTAATCCAAAGAGAGAGATAGGAAATAGAAAGGCAGAGTCAAGAGAGGTGCCAGCCACCACCAGGAGAAGTAAGATGTGAAAGTACCAGTAAGTCACAGCCATGTGGCAACTTATAGATTAATAGAAATGGGTTAATTTGAGTTATAAGAACTAGCACAGCAAGAAGCCTGCCACAGGCCATACAGTTTGTAAATAATATAAGCCTCTGTATGTTTACTTGGATCTGAGCAGCTGCAGGACCATGAATGAGAGAGATTTGTCTGGACCATTGGGGGCCAGCTGGGACCCAAGAAACCTTCTGACTACAAAAGATACTATCCATAACCCATTGAATGACCAAAAACCACCCACCCTACCTCTTGGGAATGTGGACATCATGTTCTTAAAACTAATTTCTGCTGTCTGGGGACAACAGCAGCTTTGGGGGATCCTGAAAAGAAAAATTTTGGATTAATTGTCAAGTCCTGGGAGAGGTAGCTGTATCATTTGTTGTCCAGTCTCTGAATAATGGGAAAGTACAGGGCTTGTCTCAAGTCCTAGCTAGAGTAACTTTAGTAAATGACTCAATTTTCTTTCTTACTTCTTCAATTCTGTGCTAAGCATTCAAAGCTCCCATGCAGCATAAAGCTAGTGTGTGGTCATCATATAAAGATTGTCTTTGTATATCAGCATAATCACCCTCTCCAAGAAGTTGATCTTGGGAAATTTCCATACTTCTAACCCTACTTCATTTTTCAATGGTCTTAGCTTCATCCTTCTACCAAGTCCTCCATTGTAATTGGGGACCATCCTCTAAGATTTCTATAACCAAATCTCTTCAGTCTTGAGGGATTTTTTACAAATTGACAACAAGTTAAACATCTGCTTCACAAATGGTGAGTACAGGCCATTGCTTCTTTGAATTTCCTCAAATCTAGCATTTGCACAGGAGTCTATTCAGCTCTTACAGTCTTTGGGATTTCTATCACTTGGCAGTTCCTGTAAAGTTATTGGATAAATTAAGGTTGGATGTTTGAAAGACTTAACCTATTTCTCTGTGGCCTTACAATGCAATGTTGAACTTGGTTCTCCCTTAAATTCCTCTGTCTGGGTCTGAATATCTCTATGATCTATTTTAATAAGTTTTTCTAAGACTTGTATCTTGGCACTCATATCAACCAACTTGGTACTCATATAAACCAATGTTTTTATGGATAACATAAGAATGATCAAACCAACAATGTTTATAATTGACATTATAGCAATCCCATCTAAGTTAATTATTCTCTCACTTAATTTTTCCATTTTAAGACTGCCCAGTGAATTATCAAAGAGAGACCAAACTCCTTCCATTATAATAGTGTTTCCCTTTCTTTTAATGTGAAAAAAAACTCTCTTTAACTAATTTTTCCCTTTAAGAAATCCCAATTGACACAGAAAATCTGCTGACAATCATGATTTAGAGGATAGTGGCAGCATCATGAAAAGGGGGTGTAGCTGGACTTTTCTCCAATCTCGCCCAGGCCCACAGCCACTCAGACACAAATAAACACACAGATGCTTATATTAATTAAAACTGTTTCGCCTACTGGTAAGATCTTGCTAGCTAGATCTTACACTTAAATTAACCCACACTTCTTATTTATATTTAGCCACATGGCTTGGTACCTTTTCCTAGTTCTGTCTTCACATCTTGCTTCCTCTGTGTCTGGCTGGGGAGTCCTGACTCAGCATTCCTGTTCCCAGAATTCTCTACTCTCTTTGTCTCACCTATACTTCCTGCCTGGATACTGGCCAATCAACAATTTATTTATTAACCAATCAGAACAACACATTCACAGCACACAGAGTGATACCACAGCAAGGGGGCCCAGAAAGAGCCATGACCCACCGGGAGAGGGGAGAAGCCAAAGAGCCAGCAATCTGCATGGGGAAACATAGGAAAGTAGCTAGTTATGGCATGTTTGGAGCCTGAGCTTGGGTTTTCACTTGTTCTTGAGCCTGAGCCCAATCCTGGGCTCGGGCTTGTGCCTGTGGAGTCAGCTCTCTGCACAGAGGGATATGTGAAAGTGGCTAACTCCTGTGGTTTTTGGAGCCCCAAAACCTATGGAGTTTCCTGCGGAGAGGTTGCAACAAAGACTTACCTGGCATGGTAGGGACTCCAGGCCAGGTATGGTAAATACTCCAGCCACATGTAGCTATGGCCTGAGCCTTTGGCTGCAAAGTCACAGGGAAGAGGTTTTTTCGTGAATTTGTGCCCCAAAAGTTGGATGCCAGATATTGCATGAATACTAAATGATCTTATAATAAAAACCCGTAGCCAGATATAGGGGAAAATTGAAAGATCAGAGAAGCAGAGCAAGCCACCTCTTAACTCATCAACTCCTCAGCCTGCAAGAGCCTGAAAAGACCTGAGTTTCTGTCTCCTCCCACCTTATATCCCTTTCTCTGTCCAGACATACTACTTCCTGTCTCAACCTTCCTAGTACTGGGATTAAGTGTGTGATCCCAAGGGTCATTTCCAGATGGCAAAGACATCACATATACACAGTGGAATTTTACTTAGCTGTAAATACAAAATAAATTATAAAATGTGGAGTTAAATGGATGGAATGGGAAAAAATTATAGAACAAAGTGACAAAGGAACAGAAGAACCAGTGCTACATATTCTGCCTCATAAATGGATCTTAGCCTAGAATTTCTACTTTTATGCATTCAACATTGCAGACAGAAGCCAGCTAATTAGAAAGAGACTATTGGGATTGGGTTTGCTTAAGGGAAAGAGCATAGTAGAGCATACAAAATGTGAAATTAGAGAGAGAGAATACTTAGTATATAAAAATTAAGCATGGAGATGGTGGAGGATAATTGAAACAAGAAGGCAAGATGGTACATTAGCCAAAATAAAGGACATCTGAAAAATCTACAAAAGTATAACCATATTAAAAGTTATATTCTATTTGAAAGAAGAGTTTGACAGGAGATAACCAGCAAGCCTACAAAAAGCTGCTCCTACAAGCAATGTTATTAAACAAAACCTCAAATCCATGAAATGGGACCTCCTAAATACCTGTTGGACAGGGAGGCTGAGAGGACCCCCCCTCAACTATCAACAATGCAAGCTCTTGCCTGTGGTGGTATTATGTTCCCCAAAATATTGTGCACCCTAATAAACTTATCTGGGGTCAGAGACAGAACAGCCACAATATTAAACATAGAAGTTAGGCAGTGGTAGCACATGCCTTTAATCCTAGCATTCCAGAGGCAGAAATCCATGAGTTCAAGGATAAGGCCAAGCATGGTGACTCATGCCTTTAATCCCAGAAAGTGAGCCTTTAATCCCAGGGAGTGATGGTAGAAAGCAGAAAGCTATATAAGGCGTGAGGACCAGAAACTAGAAGCTTTTAGGCTTTTGAGCTACAGTTCAGCTGAGACCCATTCTGGATGAGGACTCAGAGGCTTCCATTCTGAGGAAACAGGATCACCTGAGGAATTGGCGAGGTGAGGTGGCTGTGGCTTGTTCTGCTTCTCTGATCTTCCAGCATTTACCCCAATACTAGGCCCTGGGTTTGCTTTTATTAATAAGAACTTTTAAGTTTTGTGCTACACTTGCCATTACTATCTGCCTATAAAAACTAAATGATACAATCCTCTTGCTGAAGACTGTGCATGCCTTGCCTGAACAATATAGAGAAATAAAACAGAAACAGCTGAGGAATTCCTCTATTCTGGCTAGATATCACAGTCTCAGAAGGTGCTATGTAGACTGTTTATGGAAATATAGCCTCTGTGGTCTCACCCATTTGTGAACCCTATAAACTGTAAGAACAATTCACCTGGCAAGATTTCCCACTTGTTCACTAGTGGCATTACTTTTTCAGAGGTAACAAACTGCTCTTTGATTGGAATTAAGTTCCCTGCACAGAAAGAAACATGTGCCTACTGTTCTAAACCTGGTCAAATCCCATGGTGAGGATGTGGGGAGAAGGGGCCTGAATACTGTTGTTCAGCTAGATTGACCTGGCAACAACCTCCCTTCTAAAGGTTTTTATGATAATCATGGACTGATGCCACTACCCTCATCCTTAATTGAGAATAAGTGATGGATAAATGCTTGGTCCTAAATGAGACTATTATACCATCCCCTTTAAGGCTCAGGGAACATTTCAGAGCAGTGGGTGGAAAAAAATGAAAGAAGCATAGTATCCAAAGAAAGGCTTCAAAGCGCCAACTGCCAGGCAAGACATTGTTATTGCAATTATGTACTCATAGCAACTACAATGGATTTACACAAAAATGAGTCCATCAACAGTGAAATATCAACAGAGGAAAGACTCGGGGGTACTCAACCCTACTACTTATTGCTGGGCTATTTGATGCTAATAGATTTCAGGAGAGGGAGAGCCAATGCCTTCATTTATGTATCTACTAGTGACCACAACAAGCTCCAATGGTTTAATTTTACATAGATGGACCTATACTCTGGTTTCTCTTCAGATCGTATAAATCTTTCGCCTTTTACATAGATGGACCTAGTTGAACTAAACTGGTCACAAAGCAAAACAAAAAAAAGAATATATCTGTGACATGGAATAATAGGGATAATGGGGAGGTGTAGCATGAATCTTAGTGAGTCTAATTAATAAAATCAAATCTGAGCCAGGTATTGGGGTGAACTGGAAGAGCAGAGAACCAGAACAAGCCACAGCTACCTCACCTTGCCAGATCCTCAGCTGGTCTTATTTCCTCAGACTGGAGGCCTCTGAGTCCTCATCCAGAATGGGTCTCAGCTGAACTGCTGCTAGAAGCCTGAAAGCTTAACCAGCCAAATGCTTAACCAGGCCAAATGCTTCTAGTTTCTGGTCCTCACGCCTTATATACCTTTCTGCTTTCTACCACCACTCCCTGGGATTAAAGGCTCCTTTCTGGGATTAAAGGCACATGTCACCACGCCTGGCCGTTTCCAATGTGGCCTTGAACTCACAGAGATCCAGAGGGATTTCTACCTCTGGAGTGCTAGGATTAAAGGTGTGAGTGCCACCATTTTCTAGCCTTTGTATTTAGTGGCTTGTTCTGTCTCTCTGATCTCCAGCGTTGACCCCAATACCTGGCCACAGGTTTGATTTTATTAATAAGACTCTTTAAGATTCATGCACAGGGAGGGTATTGGTAGAGATAAAAACGAGCTAAGGGAGTGTAGAGAGGACCGGACTACATCATATGCATGTGTGAAATTGTCAAAAGACAAAAATGAATGAAATATCTAAAAATAAAATAATAAAGCAAAGCCGTGAAGTTGACGAGAGAACTCATTCACATATGCCTCAGAGCAAGAGCTTTAACACAAACCACAATTTTGTGCTGGGGCCTCTGAACCTGTACCTAAAGAATTTCTCACTAGGGAGGTCTGTCCAATAACTCCTTTTTCAGCCTTGGGCTGTGCTACCCTTAGTATTGATCGTTCAGTAGTTTTGCAATTAATCTTTCAGGCCAAGGATGGTTGTTTCAAAATAACATGTTATCTTCCTTTTTTTGCTTTTACATTTTCCCATTACTCATTTGACTTTGGATCCAGCCAAGGTTTTCTGCTTTTTATTTAAAGGATGACAAATTCAATACATATCTTCTCCTTACTTATTAATTCTTTCAACTAATTATTATAACACTATTTGCAATTCTGATCACAGAATATTTAAACAAATTTAGTTATTATTTTTATATTATTTCTTCAGCTTTTTCCCCATGAGTTTGATCTTGATACACAAAATATTCAAAGGAGTATAAGAGCCAGGAAGATTCTAAAATTAACTCATTTCTGTCATGAATATTGTATTAGTTGTGGTTCTCTAGAGTCACAGAACTCATGGAATGAATATTTCTATATATCTATATATCTATATTTCATATAGATATGCATATATATATATATGGAATTTGTTGGAATGACTTATCAGTTGTAGTTCAACTAGTCCTACAATGGCTATCTGTGAACAGAAAGTCCAAGAATCCAGTAGTTGATCAGTCCCACAAGGCTGGGTGTCTCAGCTGGTCTTCTGTACATGCTGGAATCCTGAAGAAGTAGGCTCCAATGCAAGTGAAGGAATGCATGTGCTAGCAAGATGAGGGCAAGCAGGCAAAACCTTCCTTCTTCCATGTCCTTATACAGGCTTCTAGCAGAAGGTATGGCCCAGATTAAAGGTGTGTCTTCCTACCTCAAGATCTATATCAGAAGTGTGACTTCCTAAATGGAAGGTCAGGACTAGAAGCAGATTCACCCACTTCAAACTAAGCAGAATATCTCATGGGTATGTCCTCCATTTCTGGATTGTAGTTCATTCTAGAATAGTCACTTTGCCAACCAAGAATAGCCATCACAAATATTAATATTAATTCTTAGTTTCAAAAATATGGATGATGAGTGAAATTCTGAGAGTCTTCCTATATAATACCACCCTGAATCTTCATGTTTGTAATTATTTTGTAAATTCTTACGCCTAAAGTTGTAGAATAAAGGATACAGGATACAGATGGTATCCTGGATATATTGTTAATATTTTAGGATTCAAATCTTGTGGCACTCTCCACAAAATTGACCTTATACTTTTTTAAAAGCAAAGTAGCCTAGTAAAAATTTATTGCGTATCTACTAAGACCTAAACCAGCTTTTCTCAATTTACAGGTTGTGACACCTTTGGGGGTTAACAAACCCTTTCACTAGGGTCACATATCAGATATCCTCCATATCAGATACTTACATTATTCTTCACAGCAGTCGCAAAATTATAGTTATGAAGTAACAAAGAATAAGATTTTATGGACAGAGGTCACCACAACATGAGGAACTATATTAAGTAGTCTCAGCATTAGGAAGGTTGAGAACCACTGGCCTTAACTCATCTCTTTCACATGGGTGTGTTGCCCTACAGCTATAATCTGGTTCTCCGAAGGCCAAGAAAGACCACCATGAGTTCACAAGGTACATGAGATAGCAGGTGAACCTTGTCTCAAATGTGTATTAAAAGTCTCAAACCAAATTTGGTGGACTTTAGAGACCATACTTCATTTTTCACTGCTCACTCTACTTTACACTCACTGTCTTTGCAGATAGATGATATATGAAGTAATTTGAATACTTTCAAATAGAAAATATTTTCAAAAGGTGAAAAACGAAGTATTTACAACTCTATCATACGAATTTCTAAGTCAGTCCTAGAAATTAGGAAAATGAAGCCCCAGAATGATTCCTCCCCAAATATTCCATCCGTTACCATTCTAAATAGTATTTGAAAACAAAGGTCAACTTCAATGTGCCCATGTCTCCAACATGGCATTTCTTTTAGGTCAGCATGCAACTTATGTTCTCCATTGACTCAGAAAACAGATTTCAAGCGGCTAATATGCAAACTCAGAAACACAGGCCTTCCAATATTTATCTTGGTGCAATTAACCCTTTGTCTTAAATTTTATTTTCCTATTAACCTTCATGAGCCTTGCACTTTCTCTGAGAGCTTAGCATCTCCCTTGAATGAGGCTGCGTCTCTGATATCCTCATCTTTTACAGCCTTGTTAATCTTCATTATCTTGAACAAATTCATTCCCTCTCTTCAAAGAGGAATATGGTACTGGATTTTATATCAACCATATTTACCTGTAGAAAACCTATCTATTAGTAATAGTTACCCATAGAAATAACAATGGGGGGCTGGAGAGATGGCTCAAAGGTTGAGAGCACTGGCTGTTCTTCCCAAGGTCCTGAGTTCAATTCCCAGCAACCACATGGTGGCTCACAACCATCTGTAATTTGATCTGGTGCCCTCTTCAGGTTTGTAGGCAGAATACTGTATACATAATAAATAAATAAATAAATAAATAAATAAATAAATAAATAAATAAATCATAAAAAAAGAAATAACAGTGGGAATATTTTCTTTGTTCCCATATATTGGTTCATAATATACTTTACTTACCTCAAATAAACAAATATTAATGTGCACATTCTAAATTCAAGGCAGTATGTGATATGAAGAATAAAGGATTATATGTAATATAGGCCCTCCAAGTTTGTATAAAACAGAAAAAAATGGGTTATGCATTATGAATTGAAAATAGACATTCCTGGAGAAAGACATTACCAACATAAATAACTTAAATATAGCCTACAGAGAGACTAAAGTTCATTATCATATCAGGGCTACAGAGTTCATACAAGTTGCTCTAAAAAGACACAGAATATTGATGAGAAAGTTTATAAAACGTTTAAAACATGTATTCAATTTAATCAAAATAAAATATGTTAAAATGAAAAGAAAAAGTTTACTAAGAATGTTGGCAGTAAGCATTTCTTACAATTACTTTTAGCCTTTTTATCCTCACATCATTAGATTGGAAGCATCTACTAAATTACATATTCTTAGTATTATTCAGTTTCTGTTACACTGATCAGAATTCTGTCTCAATATATTATTTGTTTAAAACCTACACATTGAATGAATAAATTTCGAGGAGTGTATACAATGCCACGACTTCCTCTTCACACTTCTAGAATAACAACTGTTATTAGCAAATTACATGGGAAGCACTGTTTCAATGCATTTTGAATCAAAGCCTTCTTGATCAATGAAAATACTTATCAAATCCATTCAGTGTGTATATATCCCCATCAATTAGGTCTCCTCAAACTCTATTCACTAGCAGACAAATAATGACCTTCATTTACTGCTTCCCACAAGTGGGTCATAATTAAAGCCTGAACAGCACTACCTATTGTTAAATCATTAAAATTCACTATAGTGATTCAATACCTTGACAAAGGTCCTAATTAACGAGGAGGTAATTACAGAAAGGATAATCATGTAGATTATACTACATGTATTTTTAATAGACTGTAATATTAATGTAAGAAACAAAATAATGGTATTTATAATAATTTCTTTCAATTGATTTTAAACTATTTATGGAGCATTTTAATTCAGAAGTGTATTTTATCACTATTATAAAGTAATATTTTGAAAACAGTTCCATTTTCTTTGCTGGGCTGCTATGTCAGCTGTTAACTCATTATTAGAGATTTTAAATTATCCAATTTTTGATAACTTATTTGATTTTTCAATATGTCAAACAGAGTAATTAATGTTAGTATAAAGGCTTAAGACCCTTTATTAATATTGGCATCATCTCTGGGGTTTTGATTATATTGTAGACACAGTGGGAATTCTTAGATATAGTTTCCATAATAAACTGATTTGAGATCCACAAGTATTGAAAAGCACTGGATTATGCAATGTAAAATGTAAATAGATATTTACAGAGAAAAATAGAACAGAGAAAAATAGAACCTATATAAACAATTAAAACAGAGCATATAGACAGGCTGAAGTTCATTATTGTCTGTGGTAAGCAGTTCATACAAGGTACTATTTTAAAAAGCACAAAATATACTCCAGGACATTTTTGATTAACAAATTCTTGCTGTTACTTTTTCCATATTCCTTTGGAAATATAAGCTTGTTGGTTTAAGAAGTAAACCACTCCCTTCCTGATTTTTCTGCATGCTTGTCATCATATGCATTCTGTCTTATGTCTTGATTCTGTCAGAATTTCAGAATATATAACTGTATATAGACAACCTTGCTTCCTTTATGCATATGTATGCAAGCCATATATTTAATCATTGACTTTGTTTCTTTTCAAAAGCATTTCCAATATGTTTATGCAATCCAACATTATAGAATAGTCTGTGTAGTTCTACTTTTAACCAAGTCAGTTCCTCACAGCTGCAGCCTCTCTTAAGAAATGAGACAGAAAATAAATATGTATCATTACTACTGGTTGAGTTATGTAAAGTAAAAGTTACTTATTATGTCGATGTTATAGAATAAAGGTACAGAGCCTGGTTTCCAGAGACTGAGGACCAGAAAATATTCCCAGCACTCAGCTGTGGAACATTAACAAGGCTGACAATCACAGATTAAAAGACTTACAGGTAGAGGTGGAGGCTAATAAGCATCCTTAGAACACAAAGTGAGCCAATGTGTGGCTTGTTCAGTACAGGCTACCTGCTGTGTAACTGAACGGGAGAGAGTCTAGACAATTTTGAGACAAAGGATTGGTCTCTACTTATCTAGCTTTGTGATCCTTATATAAAGGATTCTGTACACTTTCAAAATCATGGGAAATTACTGAAGGATCTTCAGACTGTTTCTTTTACTTGTCTCTTGAAACAGTATAAAGACTAGACTAAAGATGAGAGCATTCAGAAATATGGGGAAGCCATTCCAGGAAGCACTTCAGGCAGAGACGCTGGCTAAAAAACATCCTTAAGAAAATACCTAATAAACACCTGAGAACTATGGACATTATAGTGACAGATGATGGAGACAGAGGAAGTGAGCAGTTTCAAGAAATAGCTGCCATTCAGTAATTGACACATTCATTTTTGGCCATCAAGATCTTTGAAAATAAAATTCTTTTTACATGTTACTCTATTCCTAGAAATTTTATTTGCCTTCTTTGTTTTAATTTTATTTTTTGTTTCTGAAAGAACTTAAAAATTTTACTTATTCCTTTTACCTTTACATTTATGCCCTGTAGAAAACTGTGAATATTAAATGGCTTACTTTATAATATTTAAAAATTATTCACATAGTATTTTTATCTATACACAAGTATGCATAGTTTTATTTCCTTTCAGTAGATATCAGCCATCAATCCATCAACTTGGTTAAGTTTAACAAATTTGAAGTAAATTATTTTGCTGCCTAGATAAAAATTCCAGCCTCCTCCACTCTCTTCTAGGTTCCCCGGGTGGATATTTGCAATATCTTCTACCTTCCTTTCTGTTTCCTTCCACTACCACTTCTTGATTCATTTCAGACTTTCATGGACCTTCTGACTTCGTAAGACGCACCTAGCCTCTGTCTTGTCTACTTGATAATTTTACCTTTATGCTTCTCATCAGCTACGTTTCAGTCAGATAAATAAGAGCTACCATGAGTGACATGAACAGTATATTTTGCCAGTGTTTTGACCTTACTCTATTATAAAGACAGAATACAGTCTATTTAAACAAATTGATTCTGCTTTTGAAATCATCAGAACAGAAACCACCAGGCAAGAGTTTGACAAGAAATGAGGACAGAAATGACAAACTGAGGAACCTGAGGGTGTTTGCGATCCCTCAGGACAAATTAAAATGGATGTCAAGCTTTTAACTCCCCCAAACTTCACTTAAAAAAAAGTTGTGAACCTAGCTGTTAAGACAGTTAGTTGCTAGGTTGACGGTTAGAAGAACCAAATAAGAGAACGATTGTAAATAATGGAAGAGTTTCAGGCCCACCTACAGCTCTGCAAGGTGACTAAGCAGACCAGAACCTGGATACAAACTGTAGAACCATCTATCTAACCTTAACCAGTCAAATCTTACATGGTTGGTACTTCACTTTTGTCTATCTAGTATTGAAAAGTCACTGCCTTAGTTTATTTTCTGTGGCTGTGATAAAATACCTTGGCAAAAGCAACTTAAGAAAGACAGGATTTCTTTCATCTCACAGTCAAGGTTAAAGTCCATCAGGATAGGGAGTGACAGCAGCTGGAGCTCGAGGAAGCATTTTTAAAGGTTCACAATTTTACCCAGAGTCAGAAGTAAAGACGCATTAATAAAGCCATATTCACCTAATTCTTGATGCAACCTTGAGTCGATTTCTTCACTGAGTAAAGAATTCCAAGTTTGTAGTCACAGAGCACAGCCAAGGTTTATAAAAATGAACGTAACTTTTCCCATAGCTCAAAGAAACAGATTCACCCTTAGGAAAGGGAATCTAGAGATGTCATCCATCCAGCCTAGGCTCTTAATAGTCTCTTAGATAGAATGTGGGACGGGGCTAAACCTCTCTCCTCCCTTTTTGATTTGACAGGTGTGATGCATATTGTTGAATGGACCCTTTAAATGAAAGCAAGAACCTGAATGGATGTTGTAAGGGTCTAAAGTTTAAAATTCTTATCTGGTAAACCCTGCCCTTGGGGGATAAAAGCCCTACTAAAGGGCTGGTTTTGGAAAAGAACAAAGAAATAGGCCATCTTGAATCAAAGTGAAAGTAGTTAAAGTCAGGCTGACTTTGTTTGGATGCCCCCTGCCTTCAGTAACTGCCTAATTTTAGAATTCTCATTCACTGTCTCCCTTACATTC
Source organism: Peromyscus nudipes (assembly GCA_902168325.1). NCBI lineage: Eukaryota > Metazoa > Chordata > Mammalia > Rodentia > Cricetidae > Peromyscus > Peromyscus nudipes. The sequence continues at coordinate 48,596 of CABHPH010136871.1, forward strand.
TTGTCAAGACCTAGCCATAAAATGATATAGCCCATATTTGGGGTAGATGTTCTCATCCCATCTGCCAATTTGGTCCTGACAATTTGGAAATTAAAATTAACTATCACAGTCACCAAATTACCTTTATATTACCTGTGTACATAATTTTTGCTTTCATACAGTCTTCTGGTTTAAAAGGGCATACATTATAGCCTTATAAGCTGTAATGTTGAAAAGTATCAGAAAGGGATTAAGAAAAAGAGGATGATGACAATGTGTTATGTTTTATTAATTCCTTTAAGAAAACGTTTGTAGTATGACTAAAACAATATTATTATAATTTGTATTATATGTTATCAAAATATCTTTAGACTCATCAGCTACTACTACATCTCATGTGAACCAAAATAGTTAAAATGTTTGTGTATTTTTTAATATATATTTGTAATGCCCACGCATGAGCCTCCCAACAAGACCACCAAGGACCCAACTTCCAATGCAAAAACAAAAAAACAATACGTTTCATTTATTCCAGCCTAGGCAGGGACCTCTTTGATACCAGTTACAGCAGGTGAAAGAGGGAAGGTCCCACGCACTCACTTTAGGGGTTTATACAGGAAAGGTTTACATGCAGAGAATTACATCTCTCGGGATTGGATGAGGGGGCTCGAGCTGAGGTAGTTCTTTGAAGTTACTGGCTGAACAATAAGCATGAGGTTACTAATGGCTGACAGGATTCAGAGTATCTACAGAGACATAATTTTTTTACTCCCTATGTCCTGCTTTTGCTGAACCCAGGATATATACATTCAGATTTATTGTTCCAGCCTTATCTTCCCATGAGTTCAACTTCTGGTCAATTCTAAAACTGCTGGTCAGCAAATACCTTTAGAGGAGAAGTGGGGAGGGAGCTTCTCTCAAGATTGCTACTGATTTTTCCCTTTCATATTCAGTTTTCTCTATGATGAACATTAGTGTTTCCAAAGAGGTCAAAAAAATTAGTTGTTCTCAATGATACAGCTTATGTTCTGTGTTTTATGTGTTAGATTAATGTGTTTTATGCTTGAGTTTCAAATTAAGCTGAGAAGTATTAAGTATTTGGCCAAGGTTAAATAATTAATACATGGTTTCAATGAAACTTAAATTTAGATATATCATTTAATGCTAATTATCATTCTATCCAGCTACAACACAGACAAATTTCAAGTGTGAAATGTACCTATTTGTCATGTGATTAACTGTTAGAAATTTAATTTTTTCATTTACCTACTGCTGTGGAATAATGCTTTTGTACACTAGGTTAATAAAACACTGATTGGCCAGTAGCCAGGCAGGAAGTATAGGTGGGATAAGCAGACAAGGAGAATTATGGGAAGAGGAAGGCTGAGTCAGGAGACACCAGCCTGCCGTCCAGGGAGCAGCATGTAATGGCACACAAGTACAGCCACGGAACACGTGGCAGCATACAGATGAGCAGAAATGGGCTGAGTTAAAGTGTAAGAGCTAGTCAGTGGTAGGCCTGAGCTAATGGGCAAGCAGTTTTAATTAATATAAGCCTCTGTGTGTTTATTTGGGGGATGCAAGTGGGAACAGGAAACTTCCAGCTACAACCTACTGTTTTTCCAAATTTACTATTATGAAAATAGTTTAAAGAAAGATTTTAAGGATATGAGCCTATGACAATGACGATAAAAGCAGAAAGATCATCAAAAGATTCAATATTTTAAGTATTTTCTGAAATACAAACATGCATGTAACCATAGTGACTAACCAGGCAAAATGAAGTTTACAAAAGAGTACAGAGGGTTTTCCTGAAGGAAAGATTCTCCTCTCTAAAGGTCTGGGCATCCCATTGAACAGCCAAGAATGGAAGCCCAATTTTCAGACTAGTAACTGGAGAATAAGCTGTCCCACATATCTCCCATGCTATATGAAAAAGACATGAACTGGGGATCAAGATCTACTATAGCTAGAAATGGCCAGAGTTAAGCATTGGGCTTGAGCAAACAAGAACAATGGCAAAATTTATTTGTTTGTTTGTTTTTCCAAATACGTACTAGGACTTGTCTACACCAAGGACAAAAACATTGCAGAATGTTCCCTGATTCATTTTCAGGAACAAAAGAAACTATACCTTTTATATAATCAGCCAAAGAAGATAAAAAGAAGAACAAAAATAAAAAACCCTGAAAATTTATAAGAGAGAGATCAAGAAAGAAAATTAATATCATCCCAGAAGCCCCTGATGCTTTTTACTTTCAATCAGTGCACTTTTATTCAAGCAGCAAATATAAATAATAAGCTATTTACTTCATCTACTTTTGTCCTGAATTTATACAACATTGGCTCTTTCATGCTTAGCTTTCATTGCTCAACACTTTGTATAAAAATCCGATGTTGTGTTGCTCAGTGATCGACAGTGACTGGATAATAATCCAAGCTATGTTAAATCACAATTATTGAGATTGTACTTGTGACAATCATGTTACTGTCTCAAAACTCTGAGTAGATATATCATAATGGAGGGAGGGTCTCTTTTGACTGATGGTTTCAATGGTACTAGCCCATGATGGCAGGAAAGATGTGATTGAGCAGAGGAGTTTGCTTCATAGCCAGCTGGATGTGGGTGCTCCTCTCACTTTCTCCATTGCCCTGACTTAACATAGAACCCCAATATTAAATTAGATTTCAGTTAATACTTGCTGAAAATGCCCTCACATTTACACACTTAGGTGAATCTAACAAAATTGACAATGAAGAACAGCCTTCACAGGGACTATGAAAACAGAGTTGATGTGGGCATCATTGGATGTGTTTTTCATTTTGCACATGTAAGTAATTTTGATGTATTCATACCTGTGGGATTTGCTGCTTCAGAATGTATTCATAACTTGGACATTAATGGATACTGACAAATTGTTTTACAAATGTTTCTAATAATGCAAACTCCCAGGAGCAGCTGCTCCACATCCTTGTCAACACTTGGTGTCAGTCTCCTTCATTTTTCACTTGGAATGCTCACAGAATAGCTTTGCACAAGGATTGGAATGTGCAATTCCATGGCGACTAATTAAATTTAACATTATTTGGCATATTTATTCATCATTCTAATGACCTTATAAAGTGCTACAAAAAGATTTTGTCACTTTTAAAACTTTCCTTTGTTTAAAATAATGTAAAGGATTTCTATAAATAAGTATATAGGACACTATTCTTTCAGATAAATGCCTTGTTATTGTATATCTTTCCCCAATGTTTCATTTAATTCTTCACACTTTTTGTGATGCCTTTGGGGGGAGAGTAATGTTGCTTGAGTTTTCCTGCCTGGTCCACAGTCAGGACAAATCTCTCTCACCTGCCAGTCCCACAGCCGCTCAGACCCAACCAAGTAAACACAGAGACTTATATTGCTTACAAACTGTATGGCCGTGGCAGGCTTCTTGCTAACTGTCCTTATATCTTAAATTGATCCATTTCTATAAATCTATACCTTGCCACATGGCTCGTGGCTTACCGGCATCTTTACATGCTGCTTGTCCTGGCGGTGGCTGGCTGTGTCTCCTTCCACCTTCCTGTTCTTTTCTCCTCTCTGTTAGTCCCGCCTATACTTCCTGTCTAGCCACTGGCCAATCAGTGTTTTATTTATTGACCAGTCAGAGTAATTTGACATACAGACCATCCTACAGCACTGTAAATCATTTGCTATCCATTACTAATAAATTTAAGAATTACCTCCTCTTTGCATTTATTCTTATTGATTGAATTTGTCTGTTGGCAAATTCATACAACCGTATATATGCTCTTTTTATTCTCATCCCCTACTCTTTGATATCCCTATTACCCATACTACCCCACCTCCTTCTTTCAAAGTCACACCCAAGTACTTTTTTTTTAATTTTGTGACCCTTCAATATTA
>CABHPH010136872.1:0-19923 GCA_902168325.1 Peromyscus nudipes
TGGATGACTCACAACATCATATACACAGCAGCAGTAAGCACGCAGGGGCACAACAGAAGCAAAATACATTATGGAGTCTGTTTTCTTTCAAGCCATGCTTGAGTGAGACAATCCCATCAGAGAGTTGAACTTCTGATGGGCTGACACCTTGAATATTAATTGCCATCTGCTATTGCTCTGACATGTCTATAGACTACCAGCAAAGGTTAGAGACAGATTTAGAGACAAAGTTCAAAAGCATGCATATGTATAGTGCACACATATGAGGGGTGTGTGTGTGTGTGTGTGTGTTTGTGTATTTTGCATGTTTCTTCATGAAATCTGGGGACCTAGAAGCAAGTAGTGGTTTGAATGAGATTGGCCCACATAGGCTAGTGTCTTTGCATACTTGAGATCTAGTTGAAGAGCTGTTTGGAAGGATTAGGACCTGAGACCTTGTTTTAGGAAATGTGTTGCTTGAGGTGAATTTGAGGTTTCCAAATCCCATGCAAGGCCCGGTGTTCCATCTAGTTCTGCCTGTCTGCCTGTTTGTCATGATGTCAGCTCTCAGGCACATGCCTGTCTGCCTGCTGCCATTGTTCCTGCCATGATGATAATGGATTAACCTTCTTAAATGGTAAGCAAGCACTCAAAAATACCTTTTTTTTTTTGGTAAGAAATACCTTGGTTGTGATGTCTCTTCATAGCAATAGAAGAGTGACTAAGTTAGAGCACTGTCCATTTCTTGAGACCTGCTAGCTCCAGGTGACCTCCTGGGTCCTTCTTTCTTGCAGGTATTTGAACTCTTCTCTGGCTTCCTAAAGTACTTTCCTGGTGCCCACAAGCAAATCTTCAAAAACCTGCAGGAAATCCTCGACTTCACTGGACAGAGTGTGGAGAAGCACAGGGCAACCTTGGACCCCAGCAATCCAAGAGACTTCATTGATACTTACCTTCTACGCATGGAGAAGGTAAGTCCTGCAAGGATGAGAGAAGTGATGGGTGAGAGTGAAGGCTGGGGATGTGAGCATAGGAAAAGGGGGCAGAGGATGGGGAGGAGAGATAGGAAGTGGAGTGGAGGAGATGCAGAAGAATCTAGAAAGGGAGGAGAAAATGAAATAGGAAGAAAGAAGGGTGTGGAAGAAACACAGGGCAAAGGACAAAAAGCAGAAAGGGCCTCAGAGGAAGAAAGAGCTTGGGAGAGAAAACATGATAAACTACCAGAGAGCAAAGTTGAGAGAGAAGACAGAACAGAGAGCAGGTGACATTGTCGAGGACTGAGAACTGTCACGTGGTCCATATAGTGTGAGACAGAAGGACAGTTCCCAGGATGTGTGAGCATCTTCCTGTAAGGACCCAGTCACCCCTGACCCTCCCTTCTCTCTCCCATCTGGAACCAGGAGAAGTCCAACCAGCACACGGAGTTCCATCACCAGAACCTCATGATCTCTGTGCTGAATCTCTTCTTTGCTGGCACTGAGACCACCAGCACCACTCTCCACTATGGCTTCCTGCTCATGCTCAAATACCCCCATGTTGCAGGTGGGACAGAGGCTGCCAGTTGGGGGATCTTTTAGCTCCCTTTTGGCTGTGGAGGTTTGTGTGGATGAGTGAGACATGGGTCTCTTACATCAGGTGCTCTGAAGGCTTTGAATTACTTCTAAACTAGGGCACTGTTTTGGGTGAATGAACACTCAGCTGGCCCATTTTCTGTTATCACTTGAAGGTTGATCCATCCATCCATCCATCCATCCATCTATCCATCCATCCATCCATCCTTCCTTCCTTCCCTCCTTCTTCCCTTCTGTCTTTACTTCCATCCATTCACTCATATTTCTGTCCACCCACCTCTTCACCCGTTTACCCATCCATTATCCACCCATCCATTTATCTGTTTTTCTCTTCATCCAGCTGCATACCTATTCATGCCTATCTGTCACTGAGTCATTAGTTTATTCATATATAAATCTTTTCATTCCTTAATTTTTCCAACTGGCCTTTGAATTAATCCTTCATGTGTCCATTCATTCCTCCATGTATCTTTTATCATTCAATATCTGTGGTGATATGTTGTGTACCCTAATAAACTTATCTGGGGATCATAGGACAGAGCCAGCCATTAGATTAGACATAGAAGCCAGACAGTGGTGGCACACATCCTTAATCTTATCACTTGGGAGGCAGAGATCTGTCTGGAACTCTGTGGGTTCAAGGCCACACAGGGAAAAGAGTCAGGCAGTGGTGGCACATGCCTTTAATCTCAGCACTTGAGATCTCATGCCTTTGCTTGGAAAGCACACACACCTTTAATCCCAGGAAATGACATGGCTGTGTGGAGAATGGTATATAAGGCGTGAGGAGACAGGAACTAAGCAGCAATTCAACTGAGACCCTCAGGGGTGAGGACTCAGGCTTTCAGTCTGAGGATTTGTGGAAACAGAATCAGCTGAGGAGTTGACAAGGTGAGGTTGGCTGTGACTTGTTCTGTTTCTCTGATTTTTCAGCTTTCATTCCAATATCTGGTTCTGTTTTTTTTTAATTAATAAGACCATTTAGCAATTCATGTTAGTCTTACCTGTTTATTCCTATATTTACTCATTCATTCATTCATTCATTCACATATTCCTTTGTTGAATCTACATTTGCTTGATTATTGGCTGGTTGTGTGCATTGATTTATTTATGTAGGTATTGATTCATTAATTGTTTAATATAACAAGTAAAAGAAGAATACATATATCCAGGTTTTAGTTTGCTCATTTCATTCACTCAGCGATCTTTCCTTCTATTAACTGATTCATGCATTGCTTTGTTGACTCACACACTAACATTCTAAAAATTTACAAATGATTTGCTGTCACTGTGAGTGTGCCTGTGCAGCTCATGTGTGGAGGTAGAAGGACAACTCTGTGTAGCTCGGCCTCTCCTACACCTTCATGTGGGTTCTGGATGTCAAAGTCAGGCTGTCAGGATGCAAACCAAATACATTTACTGGTTGAGTCATTTTATCAGCCAACATACTCACCAACATATCCATATTTTGTATTCAAGTATGCATAGATTAATGTACTTCCTTTATTTCTGAGGATATAGCCTCAGATACTTAGCCTGGATTTTTAAATTTCTTTTACTAATGTACATTATTGTTTTGCCTGTATATATGTCTGTGATGGTGGACCTGGAGTCAGAGACAGTGTGAGTCACCATGTGGGTGATGGAAATTGAACCTGGAACCTCTGCAAGAGTAGCAGTCAGTACTATTAACCACTGAGCCATCTCTCCAGCCCACTGGATTTTTAAACATAAATTCCATGCAAAGACGTCTGTCTGTCTGTCACTCTTTGTGTGTTCGAATATTTGTGTGTGTATGTATGATTGATATACAGAAATACAAATTATAACATTACATTTCAAAAGGAGAAAATTCTTACCATCTCCCTCTCCAGTCATTGCTCCAGATTGATAGAATAACAATATCCTTGTACTATAGGTTCTCACTTTTTCTATTTACAAGCAAGGTTGGAGATTTTGAGAGAGACTCTACTATAGGTCTAAGTGTGGCTTGAGAGACAGGTGCCTGAGGGAAGCACAGGTGTGCATGCCCAAGAGTGCACTGTGTTTTTCTCAGCAGAGTCTACTTTCTTGGCTCTGTTCCTAGGCTATTGGCTGACAGAAAAGAGGGTCACTATGCATTGCCTCCATGAAAGGAGGGAGGGCACTGTCATTTGTCTCCCTTTTCTGTGCAGAGAAAGTCCAAAAGGAGATCGATCAGGTGATCGGCTCAGACCGCCTACCAACCCTTGATGACCGCACCAAAATGCCTTACACTGAGGCTGTTATCCACGAGATTCAGAGATTTTCAGATCTCTCCCCGATTGGTGTCCCACACAAAGTCACCAAAGACACTTTGTTCCGAGGATACCTGCTCCCCAAGGTGAGACCAGCTGCCATTCCACATCTCTGCTCCATGATCATGCTCCATTTTCTAATTGCCAGCCTCAGCCTGTTGTGGTTACCTAGCAATTCTGCATTTCTTAGGGACTGACTGTCTGCAGATGGGAGTCAGGGTATGCTAATATCTTTGTGTCTCATAATGTCTCCTAGAACACTGAAGTGTACCCCATCCTGAGCTCAGCTCTCCATGACCCACAGTACTTTGCACAACCAGACACCTTCAATCCTGACCACTTCCTGGATGCCAATGGGGCACTGAAGAAAAATGAAGCTTTTATGCCCTTCTCTATAGGTGAGACCCACTTGTGCTTCCTTTCCCAGACACTAGAGGGCAGGCTCATCCTCCTGGACACAGACAGGTCTAGGTCCCTGTTTACTCAGACTGTTCCAGCTGCTTTGCCTGAACCATTTCATTTACCCTGGCTACAGTGCCATGAGAGGACTCTTAACTAAAGGAGCATTCTGGCCATCAGTACTTTGGGGAATTTTTTAAAAACCTCTAAACCTGAGCAAATGCATTTTCTTAAGAAACAGCAGCAAGAACAACTGACGTCATCTATGAACACTGCTGTGAACTGGGTAGGGTCTTGATGGCCAGGGAGGCACTGACTTCAGCTGTGAGCACTGGGGAGATGGGGCATGTCTTGACATGCTTGTCTCTGTGTGCAGTAAATACTCTTGCTTGGTAAATTGTAAGAGAAATCAAAATTACTAGCATTTATTTCAGAATAAAAAAATCCCTGTCGGATAACATCCTGAACCAGAGAAAGTTCAGGGTTACAGCACCCATCAGTGTCAGCCCATGGTGTCTATAGACAATAGGGAGCTGGGCATGGACACACAGCTTGATTGGTGCCAGCTCTATTTTGCCTTACTTGGCCATCCTGGAATAGTTGGCAGCCTGGGGTGGGTCAGCTGCTATGAGAGACTGAGACTTGTTCTTCATTGGAAGATATAATCTCAAGTTGTCTATTAGTTCAGTTGCCTATTGTGTTTGGTTAGTTTGTTACATACAGAAGGTGCCTCCAGCCAAATTTAATTCAGTTTTATGGACTCTATGGGATGTAAACATGGAAAATTTGTGTTCAGGTTTTTATCTTTTGGACAAGGGGGTATTCTAGATACAATTCCTTAGCATTTAGTTGTGCCCTCCATCACGTCCTCATGATAGGGATGGAAACCAGGGCTGAGTGTGTGTTAAGCAAGTTCTCATCAAATGAGCCCATACCTCTAGCCTCTCCATGATTAATTCTAGAAGATGTTCTGCTCTTCCTCCTCTCTGTTCTCATCCCTCACTGAGGGATTTCAGGCAAGTGTTCTCTTACTGAGCCATGTCTCAGCTAAGAATTGTCTATGTTGAGTGTCCAAGTGACTTCAAGACCCTGGGCTCAGCCTTGCTCCTAGCTCTGTCCAGTATAAGGGCCTCCTTTCATTTTGATCTTCAGAGTTGTAGGCATGTAGGGTGTGAGGTAAAAGTGAATTGTCTGTATAAGAGTCCTATGTTTAGAAAGGCAGGGATGTGGGGAAAGGGGATGTGAGAAGAAGACATGGAAGAAATACATGACCAGATGTGGCTGGACAGAGAAGTTGGAGGGGTTAGGATTTTGGCTAGGAAGTTTAGACAAAGCAAGCCGAAGAGAATAGATAATAAGACACGTAGTGCTGGTTGGTACAGACACAGGTTCAGGGAGACTGCTGTGGGATGCAACCAAGCAACCAAGCAACCAAGCCAGTAAGCTAGAGATGGAGCAAGCAAGCAAGCCAAAAGGATATTAGAACCAAAGAGACATGAACGGTGTCTGATTCGCCAGCTCCAGTCATGGGGACAGTGTGTTGAGAGTAAGATCAGCCATTAAAAGCTGCTTTGTAAAAATTTGGGTCATAAAATGAGTTCTAGGAGAACTGTGTCAGAGAGATACTCTATGAATTTCTAAGCTCATGTTACTTAAGTTCAGGAAATGGAACACTCAAGGGGATTGAGTGCTTTCCCTAGACACCACTACACAGGCTCGATTTCCCAACAACTGGAGGGCACACAGGTTCCTGGGAAATCCCTCCTCCACCTGGAGGACTGAGGTGGTCAGGTGCAGAGTAAGAATCTCTGAGATACAGGGCAGGAGGTGGAGCCTTTGCCTGGTCTTTCAGGCTCCCATTGCTCTGTGGTGCTCCATGACCACGTGACAAATCAACAAGGCTCCTTATGTCTCTCAGAATCCTGTGGGTACCATAGGCCCTTTTCATATGCCCCTGCCCATTCTCAACTGTGTGAACAATTGTGTTCAGGAACTTGTTGAAGTTCATTGATTACAAGCAGGAGAAACAAAGGAGGCAGAGAGAAAGAGAGAAAGGTGGAGGAGAGGATGAGTGACAGAGGGGACAGAGAAAGAGAGAAAGGTGGGGGTGGGGATGAGTGACAGAGGGGACAGAGAAAGAGAGAAAGGTGGGGGTGGGGATGAGTGACAGAGGGGACAGAGAAAGAGAGAAAGGTGGGGGTGGGGATGAGTGACAGAGAGGACAGAGAAAGGGGAGAGACAGAGAGACCATGCTCTGTAGTCTATCAACTTCCTGCCTTAGTCTCCCAAGTGCTGCACTTGCAGACATGTCCTTCCATGTCTGGATCATATAGGACCATTAACACCATTCAATTGTTATCTAAGAGTCTTTGTAAACAGTACCTCCACCCTTAGGGCAGTCCTATGCAATAGGTACCAATCCCTCACATGAGAAAGGAGGGAACACTAAAGATGTTGCATTAAACATGTGTACACATACACACTTGGTTCCTATTCTAAGTGGGTTCTTACAGTTCTGGAACAAAGGACTCTGATAATCCATTCTTACAGTTCTGGAACAAAGGACTCTGATAATCCAACAAAAGCTAGAAATCTGTCAGAAGTGACCATGAGTCACCCACCAACAGTCTGTCCTGAATTTTATGACTAATTTATTGTGTATATGTTTGCATGCATATACATGTGTGCTATGTTGGGTGTATATGTGTTTATATCAAAGGACAGACTTTGGGGGTTGGTTCTCTCCTTATAACATGTGGGTCCAGGGGATTGAACTTACGTCCTTAGGATTGATGGCAGGCTCCTTTCGTGCTAAGAAGTCTCACTGGCCCTTGCACCAATTCTTTAAGGTTTGGGGAATCTCTTAACATTTTTGAATTGCAGGTTGAGGGTCAAACTCATTCTTATTCTTTGCAATTGCCTGAGTTATCTGGGCTTAGGGATTGGAAAGTCTGGAGGTTGTATACTGCCCTAGGGCTCACATGGCTCATCCTCTGTGCCCACAGGAAAACGCATTTGTCTTGGCGAAGGCATTGCCCGCAACGAATTGTTCCTTTTCTTCACCACCATCCTCCAGAACTTCTCTGTGTCCAGTCCTGTGGCTCCTAAGGACATTGACCTCAGTCCCAAGGAGAGTGGCCTTGCCAAAGTGCCCCCAAAGTACCAGATCTGCTTCTTGGCCCGCTGACTGGGCTGTGGTAGCCAGGTGACCCCACTTCTGTTAAGAATGGCCCCATCTTTCTGCTTCTGAGAGACCTGCTGGAAACCAGGCCCTAAGTCACTGCTTACTTCATAAGACCTCACTGCAGCTTCTGCAAAGCTGGAGGTGTGTTCTTCTGCCCTGTGAATGGCACTGGAGAAATCAATCAAGTGCCTTTCTTGATGTGTGAACAGAGAGATTTCTGGAGGCCACATCTCATACTGAGACACTCCCAACAGCCACAGTCCCCATGTATCAGCTCCTGGTGATCCATGATCTATGCTGATCGACTCTGTTCATGGTCTGAATTCTGTGTCTGTAAACTTGCCTAATATGTATGGTTCACATAAAGAGAATCACATAGTGTATGATCTTTGGTGTCTGGTGTCTTTTACTTCACACAATATAATCTAGGTCCCTTTGCTTTGCAGGCCACAGTCACAAACCTTCATGGACTTTTCTCATGATCTTTCTCAGCCACAAGCATAATTACCTTCTTTCCTGTGTTCTGCCAGCAGAAGGTGTGGTCCTGGTTTAGGCTGGGTCTTCCTGCTTCTAAGAATCTGATAAGAAATCTCTCACAGTATGCCTAGAAGCTTAGGTTTTAGTTGATGCAGTCAAGTCAACACTCAAGAGCAGCCATCACAAGGCCCCGTCCCTTGACTTCCTGGTTACTTTTACATGCACTCTCTTGAATGTCTTGTAACTAAGATTCTTTTCAAAGGGCTTCTGGCTGCAAACTCCATCACATCCAGGCCACGTTTGTAAAGGGACAATCTGTTGCCTTGTTCCCTGCCACGTTGTGAGAACCTGGAACAGCAGGTGGCTGTTTAATATAGTAGGAGTATTATCAGTCAATAAATAAATTGCTCAATAAAGTGACAAAATGAGTCACTCATTATACTTGCCCAGTATTCAGCCAGACCTCGTCTCTCAAATCTCTGTCACTCCCCTCAGATGACCAGAGTAAATCCTTGTCCCCAAACTCTCCAGACTGACCCAGTTCTGTGAGTCATCTGCTCTTGCTGTCTTGTCACCTTCTGACAGAAGTATCTGGGAGCCACCCTTTGAGCAGTGACCCCTGAAACTCAGCCTGTACACACCGCACTGCTGGGACAAGCAAATGCTTGTGGGAAGTGTCATTTATTTAACATCATCACCTAGGAAGGTGTCTCTAGGCAGCCTTTGGCCAATCAGCAGGCAGCTCTCAACACACTCCTGAGATACTAAATTTCCACCTGGGTTACCAAGCTCCCTGCAGCCTAGGGAGAGTTACCAGGAGCATTGCCAAGGAAGATTCCCGGCTCACTCTCTTCCACCAACCACAGAAATAGGACAACAAACAGGACAGTGTGTCTTCAAGAAAAAGAGGTATGTGCAGCATGCTTAGGTAGGATCATGGCACTCTGGCTTCTTCTGAATCTTGCTAGTCTGGATCTGGGGTAGCTCTAGCTCAAGGACTGTCTCTCTCCTGGACAATGGATTCTGCCTTTGCTGGAGGTCATTTCGCAAACAGACCCATGAGCTTACTGAAATACTTCCAAGGGATGAGATGTTGAGGAGGTCAGGGTGAGGAGGCAGGAGGTGGGAGGAAGGAAGTGATGCTCACAGGCAGCAAAGTGTTGCAAGTCCATGGTTCAACAGACATCTCCAGATCAGGCTGGGAATTCTCTTTTTCCAGCCCTGCTGTGGCACTAGAGAAGTTTTTAGGATTCTTATGAGAAGGAACAGTTTGAAGGTAGGTAGGTTCTGGTAGACATAGTGTGGTCTCCATCCTTGAGAGTAACATTTACATGTGTGGAGTCTGTGAAACTCGTGAAGTCCAAAGCTGGAAAATTTCTCAGAAAAGCTGGGACCAGGGCCCTCAGGCAAGTGTATGATAGAGATGGTCATGTGAAACCACAGAACTCAAGTTTGGGTTCCTCCCTGATGACACCCAGACAACACTGGGGAGTGTGATCCAGAGAGAAAGGACCCATCACTATGGTCACCTTGTGAGGTTTGGGTTTTGACTCTGCAGCTGAGGGGGAAATATGGAGATACTGTCCTGCTGCAAGCCACAAAAATGTATGAGGTAGGATTTCAGCTGATTATGACAAGCTAATACCTGGAAGAAGCCAAGGGCCTTCCAGAGGTCACACTAAGGCTCAAGGAGTCTTGGTGATATTGGCTTTTCATTGTTAGTCGTTTCCTACTATGAATTTCTTATGTGCTATTGTAGCTTTTCCATCTTCATTGGGCACCATTTCCCCTCTACTAATGGAATATTCAGACAACCTTCTGCACTGACAGCTATACACAGCCAGAACCCCACTTCAAGCCTCCCTGTAATTATCATCATTGGCAGTATCCGGCAAGGACCATTCCTGGATGGACAAAAGTATCTTATCAGAGATACCTCTGTACTCTCTAAGAACAGACTTAGGCCTCCAGACTATCTGTTTGAGACGGCCTGGCAGATGTGCTAATTAAGCTTAACTTTCTCCTTTCCCAAGTCTTATCTCTAGTTTTAGATCCACCCTTAACAGTTAACTCAGAACTAAAGGGTTCCTCCTTACAGGTCCATCTAGCTGTGATGGAAGTTGCTTAGCCAAGATGCCAAGCAATTGAGCACAATTGCTCCCCACCTTGCCAGAAACTGTGGGAACAAAGATAGCTTGGAGAGATAAGAGCCAAAGTGATAAAAAGCAGTTTTATTTTCAGAGCAAGGACTAGATTTAGAAGAGAAAAGAGAATGGAAGAACTAGATGGGTAAGAACTGGAGGGGAACTGGCTGAGATGGGGAAGAACTAGATTGAAGGGCTAGAAGAGAGTACTAGAGGAACGAGATGGAAGATGAGGAGGAGCAAGATGGGGAAGAACAAGACGAGGGAAAAACAAGATGAGAAAGGAGATGGGAGAGGAGCTGAGATGGGAAAGAACTAGATGGATGAGAACCTAGATGGGGCAGAACTAAGAACAGAGAATTAAGATAGAGCTTAGAGGGGACAGCAGATAAATGTAGAGAGAAACTGGGCAAGAAAGGAGCTAGGCAGGAGAGCAGAACTGAAGCTGTGTAGATAGGATTTTATCCCAGAGGAATAAGGTAGACAGACAAAAGAGCTCGGGGTTCTTAGTTTCTTTTCCTGAAAATAATTCTTGCCATTTGTAGCCTCTCTTCTGAGACCCTGAGAAGAAGATTATTAAGGCCAGTCCTTAATTTTTGAGACTGTCACACTCTACACGGGCTTCAGGCTATTCTTGTCCTGGGTGGACATGAGGCAATATGGGAGGCCACAGAGGATCAGGCTGAGGCTTTCTTTGGCCAAGGGCTCATGGCCATCATTGATCCATCTTCCAGGAAGCGGTGAGTGGGGGATGGTCCTGAGGGTAGTGGGAGGGAAGATCCCACCCACCCCACTCTTAGGTATGCTGGTTTATATTTTATTCTTTGGCCAAAGAATGACTTGGAGCTGCCTCTAGTGGTTCTGTCTGACCACCCTGAAGGACTTTGTAGCAGAAAATGGAGCATGGAGGCTGAAATCAAGGTGGGGGCTTGGCGTCTGTTGGTGGAGCTTTGGAAAACTTGTGTTGAGTCCCAGGTTTGTGTGCAGGAGGTAAACATGTTGGAGACACAGAGATGGAGTGTGTGACTGCTAAAGATTCAGAAGTGTGATGTAGAGACACGTTCAGGGGTAGGGGTGAGGATGACAAGTTAAAGATCCAAAGATACATTTCAAAATGGAAATTTCACAGGAAATATTAAAACTAAAATATGTGATACTAGAAATAGTTCACATAGATACGAAGTATTTGGGTGGGAAGGACAGATGGATGTGATACTAACTGGTGTGTGGTAATTTGAATGAGAACAACCTCCATTTGCTCATATATTTAAATACTTGGTCCCCAGTTGGTAGAAATGTTTGGAAAGTATTAGAAGGTGTGGCCTTCTAATTGATGGAGGAGGTGTGTCACTGGGGATGGGCTTTGAGGTTTCCAAAGCTCTTGTCTTTCCCAGCTAGCTCTCTGTCTGCCTCCTGACATGGATGAGATGTAAGCTCTCAGGTACTGCTTCAGCACCATGACTGCCCACCTGCTTGCAAGTTCCTGACACTCACCTCTGAAACTGTAAGCCCCAGTAAATTCTGATTTTCCTCTCTAAGCTGAGCTGGTCATGGTGTCTTAGCAGAGCAACAGAAGAGTAATCAAGACAAAGGGTATGAAAGGAGAATCAGAGATGAGACCAGAGAGACACAGGTGCACAAGGAGTCACTCCATGACTAGAGAATAATAGACACAGCAAGGTTTCAGAAGGACAGGCCAACCTGGAGATGGCTCAGCCATGTGAGAGTCAGCCAGAGGGACAATGTAGGGGAAGGAGACCAAGACAGAGGGTACAGTTCAGGAAGGTGGATACGATGGAACAGAGGATTAAACCAGAACTCTGGTGTGGGGGTGGACAGAGACACTGTCAGAGAGAGATAGCAAGATGCTGCAGGCCACAGGAATATATCATAAGAACTCAGCTGGTAGCCGGGCGTTGGTGGTGCACACCTTTAATCCCAGCACTCGGGAGGCAGAGGCAGGCGGATCTCTGTGAGTTCGAGGCCAGCCTGGGCTACCAAGTGAGCTCCAGGAAAGGCGCAAAGCTACACAGAGAAGCCCTGTCTCGAAAACCTAAAAAAAAAAAAAAAAAAAAAGAACTCAGCTGGTTATGGTAAAGTCACTACCTGGAGGGATCAAGGAATTATTCCAGAGAAAGCCAAATTCTAAGGAGCTTTTGGTGTTATTTGGCTTGTTATATATCAGCTGTATTCTGTTATGAAAATCATGTGTACCTTTGTAGTTTTCCCAATTGACTTTTCCCTAAGAAGAGCTAACAGTGTGGACTGACCACTCTCTGGAAATACACATTCCAGGTATTTGGAGAACAGCCTCAGGAAAGGCTTTCTCTGGAATCAGATATCTCCCTTAGCCACTTTCAAGACTAGCAGCAATTATAGCCCACATACAAGTCTCCTGATCTAAGGTAAATTCCACAAGGAGACACTGTCTAGGTCAGGTGGACGTTAAGTAATACCTTTCCACAATTTAGCTCATATCCTCCTTTCTTACAGCCTTACTAACTTTATAGACCTTTAACTCCTTACCTAACCACTTCTAAGACTATTTACATAACTTTCTGTGCTGACAGCTATGCTCAGCCAGAACCCCACTTCAAGCCTCCCTGTAATTATCATCATTGGCAGCATCCGGCCAGGTCCATCCCCGGATGGAGGAAAGTACCTTATCAGAGATACCTCTGTACCTTCTAAGAACAGACTTAAGCATCCTGGCCACCTTTTGAGAAGGCCTGGCGGATGTGCCAATTAAGCTTAACTTCCTCCTTTCCCAAATCTTACCTCTAGTTCCAGATCTCCCTTAAACTATCACCAGAGGCATCTAGCTGTACACAGGTTGCCTATTGACCGAGCACACTTTCTCCCACCCTGCAGAAAAACCTGGACAGATAGGAGCCACAGGAAAAATAAGACAGTTTTATTTTCTCCCATTGACCTAGCAACTTATAGATTTTTAACATTTTCTACCAATCACATTTAAGGTTATAGTTGAGCACATAAGATCTTTCTTCTTAGATATTATCTGAATTTAGCCTTGAGTTATTTCATTAGTCACTTCCCTTTTGGGTTGCAAATGGTAATTAACAACTACTGCCCCTCTATGTGATTCTTATCACCCCTCCATTTGACCCTGGAAGCCTGACAATCACTGCCTGAGGAAATTCAGGCAGGGTGACCTGGTTGGAGGGGAGGATTGTGATTGTTTGGGTATATAACTATAAAGCTAGAGACGGAGAAAAAAATAAAGAGCGAATGTACTAAAGAGCTCGGTGTGCTGAGATTCTATTTCCTGAAAATAGTCCTCGCCGTTAGTAGTTTTCTCTCCTGAGCCCTTGGAATGTATAATATTAAGGCTGGTCCCCCTAATATTATACAAGAGCTAGTGAGAGGGTCGGAGAGCTTCATGACCTATGAAGACAGCCAGGAGGACAAGGAACCATTTGTCATTAGTCACAGCAATCAGAGACTATTTAGTTAGGGCTTCTGTTTCTGTGACAAAACACTGTGGCCAAAAGCACCTTGGGGAGGAAAGGGTTTATTTTATTTGAATTCCCACTTTACAGTTCATCATCCAAGGAAGTCAGGGCAGGAACACAAGGCAGGAACCTGAAGGAGGAGCTGATGCAGAGGCCAGGGAGGGGTGCTACTTACTGGCTTGTTCCCCATGGCTTGCTCAGCCTGCTTTCTTATAGAACCCAGGACCACCAGCCTAGGGATGGCACCACCTACAGTGGGCTGGGCCATCCCCGTCAATCACTAATAAAGAAAATGCCTTACAGGCTTGCCTGCACTGTGATTTTAGGGATGTATTTTCTCAACTGAAGTTCATTCCTCTCAAATGACCCTAGCTTGTATCAAGTTGACATAAAAGCTAGCCAGCCCAGACACTCAGAGGCCCCAACTGCTCCTCTGCCAGGTTTCAGCCTCTCTCTCCTCCTAGCTCCCGAGCCTTCCCACTCCTGAATCTCTTGCCTCTCCTTTTTTCTCCTTCTTTTTCTCCCATCTGTGGCTGTCATGGGCCCAAGAGTACCATAGGGACTCTGGAGAAATTACATCTGCAGCCCCTGAAGGACTTGGGCTGGGGAATGCATTGACACACAGAGATGTGCACAGTCCATGTGACACTGTTCTTGTCACTTAAATGTAACCACATTCATATATGAAGCTAAGAACATAGAGAAAGGCCTCCACAATTTAAGATTAAACATGCAAACACACCCCAGACATGCACGAGTAGACTAGCAAACACGTCTAGACTCAAACCCAGAAACACACATCTGCACATTCATATTAGAATGACCTTTCACTATAAAAAGCACACAGTGCACACACACAGGTCCATGCCTAAATAAATAAACAGACAAAACTAAGCTGACATGTGTATACTCACCCCCAGAAATCGAGACTCATTACTCTCTATGCCCTTTTGTCCAGTGTATCTGTTTCATGGTTATTGAGAGCTGCTGGTAGCAAAATTCATGGGAGTATACATCAGGTGACAATTAGAGTTCAGAAGGTCAACCTATCAGAACTAAGGGTTCTGTTAGAGGAAACCACCATGAAAGGCATGATGGAATTAATGCCTTTTGAATGAATTGGCTGTTTCTTGTTGTAAATTTCTTGTGCAATAACAGCTATGATTCTCCCCATTTACCGTGCATCTCCATGTTATGTGTACATGTAACCTCATGATTGCATCTCCATCTTGGGCACAATTTTCCCTATACATTTGGGGTAATAGATAATTGTCTCCAGCCATATTTATTTTTCATTAACATAAATCTGACCAGGGCCATTCTCCAGACAAAAGTATTTCAGCTAAGATACTTTTTTTTATCCTAGGACAAAAGCAGATAGATAAACATTATCTCATCTCACTCACAGATAGAGAAAATAATCACTAGCAACTAGATCTTCAACAGTTATTATTATTATTATTATCACTATTAATGTTGTTATTATTATAATTACTGTGTGTCTGTTTGAGTGTATGTGTACTTTGTGTGTGGATGCACACACCTACTATACATGGAGGCCAGATGAGGGCATTGATTGTCCTCAATCATTCTCTGTCTATTCCTTTGAGGCAGGGTCTCTCCCTTAACCTGGACCTGGCATTCTCTTAGCTAGGCTGGAAACCAGCAAGCCCCACCATCCTCCTGTCTCCACCTCTGCTGTGGGATGTCTTTCTGTACACTGTGACTATGTGTTGCTCAGATTGGATAATAAATAAAGCCTATGGCAAGGCAGGTTATAGCTAGGTGTGAAACTGAAGAGAAGAGACAGAAAGAAAGGCAGAGGGGTGAACAGTCGCCAGCCACTGCTGAAAGAGAAGCAAGATGTCAGCAGACTGGTAAAGCCACGGAATACATTTCAAAACATAGATTAATAGAAATGGGTTAATTTAAGATATAAGAGCTAACTAGCAATAAGCCTGTCATAGGCCCTGCAATTGGTAATTAATATTAAGCCTCTGAGTGATTATTTTATAAGCGGCTGTGGGAACATGGGGGCCCGGCAGGACAGGAGAAGCTTAAGGCTATACACCTCCACTTTGGAGACAGGGTTATGGGTGTGCTTAGGATGCCAGGCTTATAACTGGGACTGGGGTGCAAATCCCAATCATCATGTAGCAGCAAGTGTTCCAGACCACTGAGCTACCTCTCCAGCTTCAGTTATACCTTAAAAATGATTTCTTTTAGATTTATTTTTACTTTGTGTGTAAGAATGTTTTGCCTGCACGTATGTCTGTGCACCATGTGTGTGCTTGGTGCCTGCAGAGGTCAAACGAGGGCATTGGATCCCCCAAGAACTGGAGTTAAAGTTAGCTGTGAGCTGCCATATGGGTGCTGGGAACCAAACCCAGATCCTCTGCATGAGATTTTTAACCTCTGAGCCATCTCTGCAGCCACTCCACTTTTAACTTTTGAGCTATGATATTGTTGACCATCAGCCTTCCTAATGCTGTGGCCCTTTAATACAGTTCCTCATGTTGTGGTGACCCCAACCATGAAATTACTTTCATTGCTTCCTCATAACTGTAATTTTGCTACTGTTATGAATCATAATATAAATATCTATGTCTTCTGTTGGTCTTAGGTTACCCTGTGAAAGGATTGGTCAATCCACAGAGGGGTGAGACTCATAGATTAAGAACCACTGCTCCTCGTGAAATATCGGGACCTAGGAACACAGCCCGCTTCTTGAGTCCTGATAGCTCCAGGTGACCTCCTGACCTTCTTTCCTGCAGGTGTTTGAGCTCTTCTCTGGTTTCCTGAAGTACTTTCCCGGTGCCGACAGACAAATCTCCAGAAACCTGTAGGAAATCCTCAACTACACTGGCCTGAGTGTGGAGAAACACCAGACAACTTTGGACCCCAGCAATCTAAGGGACTTCATCGATACCTACCTTCTACGCATGGAGAAGGTAAGTCCTGCAAGGATGAGAGAAGTGATGGGTGAGAGTGAAGGCTGGGGATGTGAGCATAGGAAAAGGGGGCAGAGGATGGGGAGGAGAGAAAGGAAATGGAGTGGAGGAGATGCAGAAGAATCTAAAATTGAAGACTAGAGAAAGGGAGGAGAAAATGAAATATGGAGGAAGAAGGCTGTGGAAGAAACACAGGGCAAGGGACAAAAAGCAAAAAAGACCTCAGAGGAAGAAAGAGCCTGGGAGACAAACATGATAAACACCAGAGAGCAAAGTCGAGAAAGGAGACAAAAGAAAAAGAGAGCCAGTGACATTGTTGAGGACTGAGAAATGCCATTTTGTCCATATAGTGTGAGGCAGAAGGACAGTTCTCATTACGTGAGCATCTCCCTTTAAGGACCCAGTCACCCTGACCCTCCCTTCTCTCTCCCATCTGGAACCAGGAGAAGTCCAACCAGCACACGGAGTTCCATCACGAGAACCTCATGATCTCCGTGCTGTCGCTCTTTGCTGGCACTGAGACCACCAGCACCACTCTCCGCTATGGCTTCCTGCTCATGCTCAAATACCCCCATGTTGCATGTGGGACAGAGGCGGCTAATTGGGGGATCTCCTAGGTTTCTTTTGTCTGTGGAGGTTTGTGTGGATGAGAGAGACATGGGCCTCTTACATCTGGAGCTCTAAAAGCTTTGGTCCACTTCTAAACTAGGGCAGTGCTGTGAGTAGTATGTGAATAAACACTCAGCTGGCCCATTTTCCCTAGATTTCTCCTATCACTTTAAGGTTGATCCATCCACCCACCCATCTATGCATCCATCCATCCATCCATCCCTCCATCCACTCATCCATCCATCTACCCATCTATCTACCCTTCCATCCATCCATCCATCCACCCATCCATCCATCCATCCATCCAACCTTCTTTCTTTCCTTCCATTTTTCCATCTTTATACCCATCTATTCATTCATCTTTCTATCCATACACCTCTTTATCCATCTACTCATCTTTTTCATTTACCCACCTATCTGTCCACCCACCAACTCATCTGTCATCTACCTATCCCTTCATTCATTTTCCCATCCATGTAAGAATCTAGCTATCTAAACACCTATTTACTCAACCATCCTTCTATCTACCCACCTATGAATACTTATTCACACACACACACACACACACACACACACACACACACACACACACACACCTAGTACCTACCTACTCAACCATATATCAATCCACTGTCTAATTTTTAGTGATAACCCAACTGGCCATTTCATTCGTTTATTTTAATTCGTCAACTTAGTTTCTCTTTATTCAGTAGAATTGAATAAATTATTTGTCATTGATTATGCATAAACTCATCTATCCTTCTATCAAAAGTTTCATTCCTTAATCCAGTTGCTTTGCATGAACCATCCCATTCACCCTGGCTACAGTGCCATAAGCAGACTCTTGAACTAAAGGAATATTCTGGCCATCAGAAATTTGGGGAATTATTTAACAGCCTCTAAACCTGAGCAAATGTATTTTCTTAGGAAACAGCAGCAAGAACAACTCTCATCATTTATGAACACAGCTGTGAACTGGGTAGAGTCTTGATGGCTGTGAGGTATTGACTTTAGCTGTGAGCATTAGGTGGATGGTGCATGTCTTGACATGCTTGTCTCTGTGTGCAATAAATACTCTGGCTTGGTAAATATAAGAGAAATCAAAATTACTAGCATTTATTTGAGCAAAGAAACTATCCATGATGGATGATATCCTGAACCAGAGAAAGTTCAGAGTTACAGCACCCATCAGTGTCAGCCCATGGTGTCTATAGACAATAGGGAGCTGGGCATGGGCACACAGCTTGATTGGTGCCAGCTCTATTTTGCCTTACTTGGCCATCCTGGAATAGTTGGCAGCCTGGGGTGGGTCAACTGCTATGAGAGACTGAGACTTGTTCTTCATTGGAAGATATAGCCTCAAGTTGTCTATTAGTTCAGTTGCCTATTGTGTTTGGTTAGTTTGTTACATACAGAAGGTGCCTCCAGCCAAATTTAATTCAGTTTTATGGACTCTATGGGATGTAAACATGGAAAATTTGTGTTCAGGTGTTTAATCTTTTGGAGAAAGGGGCATTCTAGATACAATTCCTTAGCCTTTAATTGTCGCCCCTCACCCGCAACACTATGTCCTCATAATGGGGATGGAAACCAGGGCTGAGTGTGTGTTAAGCATGTTCTCTTCAAAAGAGCCCACACCTCCAGCCTCTCCTGGGTGCATTCTAGAAGATGCTTTCCTGCTGAGCCTCTCTGTTCTCATCCCATCACTGAGGGATTTTAGGCAAGTGTTCTCTTACTGAGCCATGTCTCAGCTAAAAATTGTCTAGTGTTGAGTGTCCCAGTGACTTCAGTGACCCTGGTCCGAGCCTGGCTCTTGGCATTGTCCAGTATAAGGGCCTACTTTCATATTTGAGCTCAGAGTTGTAGACATGTAGGGTGTGAGATAAAAGTGAATTGTCTGTATAAGAGTCCCAAGTTTCAAGGCAGGTTGTGAGGAAAGGAGACATAACAAGAAGACATGGAAGGAATACATGACTAGATGTGGTTGGACAGAGAAGGTGGAGGGGTTAGGATGTTGGCTAGGAAGTTTAGAAAAAGCAAGCCAAAGAGAATAGATCATAAGACACGTGGTGATTGTCGGTACAGACACAGGTTCAGGGAGACTGCTGTGGGATGCCAGCAAGCAAGAAAGCCAAAAGGACATTAGTCCCAAAGGGACATGAATGGTTGTGGAATGTCCCTTACTAGCTTACTTATTTAATCAATTGTTCTTTAGTTGGTGGAGATTTTTTGGGAGGTGTAAAATATTTAAAGGTGGTAACAAGTTATTTAGATTGGGTTAATATTCATAGCCAGTCTCTCTCTCTCTCTCTCTCTCTCTCTCTCTCTCTCATGAATTTCCTTTTTGCTAGTGATATGTTATCCTTCCTATGTCAAAGCTAGGGCCCAAATTACTAAAGATTTTCAAACTTGGAACTCATTGGGGAGTTTTATCACATAACAACTCTACACCTGGTACTGATTTTCTGCACTAGCTGCTTCATCATGTGATTAAATATCTGCTCAGAAGCAAGTATGAGGAAGGACTTACTTGAGGTCAGTTTCAAGAGAGGAACTCAGGGCAGCTGGGCCTCTAGGTTTGCTGTGGGAGCATATGGCAGGTGGGAAGGAGAGAGAGGAGGGTGTGGGGAAGAGGTTCCCTCAAATAACCTACTTCTTTCTGTCAAGTCTGAAAACTTCCTAAAAATACTGCTAGTTAGAGATCAAGCATTCAAAAAACCATGGATTCTCGGGAGATAATTTACACTCTAACCATGTAAATGGTTTAATATTTGTAAATGGATTGGTGTCATTATCACAGGAGTGGGTCCTTTATAGGAGTGTTCAGTCTCCTTTTTAGCTCTGTCAGTCTTAGGCACAC
>CABHPH010136872.1:20323-40500 GCA_902168325.1 Peromyscus nudipes
CTCTCTCTCTCTCTCTCTCTCTCTCTCTCTCTCTCTCTCTCATGAATTTCCTTTTTGCTAGTGATATGTTATCCTTCCTATGTCAAAGCTAGGGCCCAAATTACTAAAGATTTTCAAACTTGGAACTCATTGGGGAGTTTTATCACATAACAACTCTACACCTGGTACTGATTTTCTGCACTAGCTGCTTCATCATGTGATTAAATATCTGCTCAGAAGCAAGTATGAGGAAGGACTTACTTGAGGTCAGTTTCAAGAGAGGAACTCAGGGCAGCTGGGCCTCTAGGTTTGCTGTGGGAGCATATGGCAGGTGGGAAGGAGAGAGAGGAGGGTGTGGGGAAGAGGTTCCCTCAAATAACCTACTTCTTTCTGTCAAGTCTGAAAACTTCCTAAAAATACTGCTAGTTAGAGATCAAGCATTCAAAAAACCATGGATTCTCGGGAGATAATTTACACTCTAACCATGTAAATGGTTTAATATTTGTAAATGGATTGGTGTCATTATCACAGGAGTGGGTCCTTTATAGGAGTGTTCAGTCTCCTTTTTAGCTCTGTCAGTCTTAGGCACACTTGATTGCCCCATGTCATGTTATAATGCAGCAGCAAATTCCTCACCAGACACCAGTGTGGTGTTCTTGGAAATAACTGCTTCTAGAAGCAAAAATTTAAAATGTCCACTAAATATAAATTCCCAGCATCTGGTGTTCTGCCTTAGTAGAAAACAGAGTAAGAGAGTCTCAGGATACTGAGGTCAGAGTCTACAGGGGACAGAGAAACTTTCAGAGAGAGAGAGAGAGAGAGAGAGAGAGAGACAGAGAGACAGAGAGAGACAGAGATAGACAGAGAGACAGAGATAGAGAGAGACAGAGAGATGGGTCAGGGGAAAGGCCAGAGAGCTCCACGAGCCAAAAGCCAGACAGGAGGAGGAGGGAATCATCATTCTCAGTGATCAGAGACTCAGAGGCTCCAGCTTCTCTTCTGCCAGGCTGATGCCTCCCTCTCCACCTGACTGCTGAGCCTGATCACTTCTGTGTCTCTTGTCTCTGTACTTCAGCATTTTCTGCCCTCTGTGGCTGTCACAGGCCAGAGAGTGAAATGGGGGCCCTGGAGAGATCACCCCAGCACTGGGGTTGGTGTGTGTACAAACACAAGAGATTCACACAGTAACATGCGACTCTGCTCCTGTCACTCAAGTCACATCTGGAACTAAGAACACACAGAGTAGCGCCACAATGCAAGAATGAACTTGTGAGCCACATGTGTGGGCTCACACCTTGAATCTCGGTATTCAGGAGGCAGAAGGAGGAGGTTTTCTGAGTTGGAGGCCGCTATAGTCTACAGAATCAGTTCCAGGACAGCCAGAGCTACACAGAGAAATCCTGTCTTGAAAAACCAGCCAATACACATCCCCTCACACGCACACATGCATGCACCATCACAGACACAAAACATATCTGGAGGAACACACAAAAGCTCACACATGCACATTCACATAAGAAATATCCCTTCACATATGCAGCACACACAGGTCCATGGCTGAGTAAATAAACAGACAAACCTGAGCTGAAAGTGCACACTCACCCCCAGAAATCAAGATACATTACTCCCAATGTTCTTTTGTCCTGTGTTCTGTTTCATTGTCGTTGGCAGCATCTATGGACTAGAGAGTGAGCAGGTCACCAGCAGCCCAAACAGGAAGTATGGCTGCTCACACTCCTGGACAATGATGAAAGAGGAGGTGGGAACAGCTCAAGTTGCTCAACTGTTTGAAGAGGCAGCTTCAGCATAAAATGTCTTGCTGGAGTGTACAGTGAAGTCCACAGTGGTCAGACCATGACCATGGATCCCAGTGTCCTGCTCCTCCTCACTATTCTCACCAGCTTTTTGCTACTCCTGGTCAGGGGACACAAAAAGGCCCCTGGTCAACTCCCTCCAGGACCATGTCCCCTACCCCTCTTGGGGAACCTCCTACAGATGGACAGAAGAGGCCTCCTCAACTCCTTCATGCAGGTGAGACATGCACATTGCCTGTACCCTATCGGCTTAGCCCCATATTTGCTCCTGGAGATCATTCAGCAGGATGATCAAGGGACTCTTTCCAGGTAAAAGGTTCAGGTGGGAAGGTCACGAGTGAAAAGTGAGGTGCTGATTGATGATGGATGGCACCCAGATCAACAGTTGAGTCCTCAATATGTTAAATCATGTGGGTTACAGTGCTTGGGGTGTGAAAGGTGTTGGGGTGTTGGGGTGTTGAGGTGTGTGCAAAGGTTTTCAATTTTCCTCTTTGGTGCTTCTTTGTTCCAGAAGAGAAAGAAAAATGTCAGAGGCATCCACAGATAAGGTTTGCTTCTGCCAGCACAAGGGATTAGCCTGCTTTGTTCAGGAGCAAACTGGAGAAGAGGCAGGTCAGGGGGTGGGGTAGGTAGGGAGTGTTTATCAGTTAAAAATACTATGGACCCTCCAAACAGCTGAGCCTGGCACCATCTTTACCAGCCTTCACAAGTGAGATTTCATGTTTAATTACCACTTGTTTATTAATAATCAATTAGCATCCTTGGCTGCACTTCCCATTAAGAGAGCTGATTTAGTGGCAACAACCCCAACTTCCGGTACCCCTTGGTTGTTATCCAATCAACCATCTGCATCATTTGTGTATTCATTTATTTTTATTTAGCCTTTGTGACTCAAGTTCTTCCAAGTGTCATATAATATCTTTGATCTGATCTGTGTATTGATAGTTCATTGTTGCTTAAGATTCGATGTTGTGACGCAGCCTAAAAACATAAGTAGGTCAGGCTGGCTTCCAATTGGATGTGTAGCCAAGGATGACTAGTGATTCTCTGGCCTGTACCTCCACAGTGCCAGGATTATAAACATGAGTTACTCTTCATCTCTACAGTACTACTGTACTGATCAGGAAGCCTAACCAATCAGTGCAGACCCTGGCCATGTGGGGAATTAACCCTTCAATCTTAGGTCCCCAGAAGAGGAAGGGTTGCCATAATTGAGGTGCCTATTGACCAGTTTGTGCCTAAGTGTTTTCACAGTGTAACAACAATGCCTGTGTGGACTAACTACAGCCCTCATGCCCTTATGTTTGGCAGTTTCGAGAAAAATATGGAGATGTGTTCACAGTGCACCTGGGACCGAGGCCTGTGGTCATGCTGTGTGGGACAGAGGCCATAAGGGAGGCTCTGGTGGACCAAGCTGAGGCTTTCTCTGGCCGGGGCACAGTTGCTGTGGTTTAGCCAATTGTACAGGGATATGGTGAGATATGGGACAGGCTGGAGTGGAGGATGTGGTCCAGGATGGTGAATCTGAGCTGTGGGGAAGGTCTCAGGTTCTCTGAACTTCCAGTGTATCCTACCCATGCTTCTCCTTCTTAGGATTGATCTTTGCCAATGGGAACGCTGGAAGACCCTTCGGAGATTCTCTGTGACCACCATGAAGGACTTTGGGATGGGGAAGCGGAGTGTGGAGGAGCGAATAAAGGAGGAGGCCCGATGTCTGGTGGAGGAGCTGCAGAAATCCCAGGGTGAGTCTCTGAGAATGGGCATATAGGAAGATGGTGATACAGAGACCTGAGTGCACAGCTAAAGAAGAGAAAGAAACACTAAAGGGTAAAGAAACAGACAGACAGACAACATACACATACACAGAAACACACATAGAGTATGGGGAGGATGAAATATGGACAGAGGTGTGAAGAGAGGGAAATACAAGAATGGGAAAGAAACATGAGGTATATTGTGTCCACAATGACTCAGAAACATGTACTGACCATGATGATCATGTTTCTTCAGAAAATCAGTCTATGAATTAATTTTCTTTGTCAATTGTTTATGACTGGTGCACACTTGTCCTCTCAGAACTTAGAAGGTGAGGCAAGATGGACATGAGTTCAAGGCCACTCCCATCTACATTGTGAGGCCCTACCTTTGATGGGGCTATCACTGAGTGTAGTCTAGCACCATATACAATGGGCATGGTCATGCATGTTTGTAATCCCAGCACTTCAGAGGTAGATGCAAGAGGCTGAATTTTCCAAGGTCATCTTCTACTGCATAAAGAGTTGAAGGACAATTTGGCTTAACCTTTGTTGTTGCCCCCCTCCATGGTCTTATGAAAGACAAATGCAGACCTTAGGTATGAAAGAAAAGGGAGCAGGAGGAGCTGCAGATGTGTTCTAAGCAGGGAACTGTGTTTTCTTCCTTGTGATTGTGCTGGTGGGCAGCAGTGAGCACAAAGGCTGATGGGAGTTTGACTTTAGTTGAACACAGAGTCATATCTGGAGACATTAAGGTTCATTTTTTTATTAAGAGATTTTCTATTCATTTTATATACCAACCACAGAGTCCCCTGTCCTGCCCTCACCAGGCTTCCCTCCCAATGCACACACCATTCCCACATCCTCCTAGGCAAGGTCTCCTACGGGGAGTCAGCAGAGCTGGGTACATTTAGTTGAGCCAGGTCCAATCCCTTCCTCCCTGCACCAAAGCTAGGCAGAGTGTCTCACCATAGGCACTAGGCTCCAAAATGTCTGTTCATGCACTAGGGATGGATCACAATTCCACTGTCTGGGGGCTAAAACTGTCTCATCTATCCAGAGGGCCTAGTCCAGTACCATGGGGGCTCCTCAGCTATTGGTCTACATTTCATGCATTTCCACTAGTTTGGTTAGTTGTCTCTGTACTTTTCCCATTATGGTCTCAATGTCTCTTGCTCATAGAATCCCTCCTCTGTCTCATCAATTGGAATCCTGGAGCTCGGCCTGGCACCTGGCCATGGATCTCTGCATCTGCTTCCATCAGTCACTGGATGAGGGCTCTATGATGACAGTTAGTGTATTCAGCCCTTTGATCACCAGAGTAGGCCAGCTCAGGAACCCTCTCGACTATTGCCAGTAGTCTAATGTTTGGTCATCCTTGTGGAATCCTGGAAACTTCCCTAGCACTCTGTTTCTCCCTATTCCCATGATGTCTTCATTTATCATGGTATCTCTTTCCTTGCTCTCCCACTCTGTCCCTGTTCCAGCTCGAACCTCCCATTCCCCTATGTTTTCATCCACCATCCCTTCTCCTCCGTTTCTCCCCTCACCCCCAGTTGACTCATGTAGATATCATCCATTTCTCCTTTGCTGGGCAATCCACCCATCCTTTCTAGGATCCTCCCTGCTAGCTAGTCTCCCTGGAGCTGTGGGTTGCAGTCTGATTATCCCTTGTTTTACATCTAGTATCCACTTATAAGTGAGTACATGCCATGTTTGTCCTTCTGAGTTTGAGTTACCTCACTTAGAGTGATATTTTCTTGCTCCATCCATTTGCCTGCAAATTTCATGATTTCATTGTTTTCACTGCTGAGTAGTACTCCATTGTGTATATGTACCACATTTTATTTATCCATTCTTCAGTTGAGGGACATCTAGGTTGTTTCTAGGTTCTGGCAATTATGAATAATGCTGTTATAAACAGAGTTGAGCATGTGTCCTTGTGGTATGATTGAGCATTCCTTGGGTATATGCCCAAGAGTGGTATAGCATGGCCTTGAGGAAGATTGATTCCAAATTTTCTGAGAAACCGCCCTACTGATTTCCAAAGTGACTGTGTAAGTTTGCATTCCCACCAATGGTGGAGGAGTGTTCTCCTTGCTCCACATCCTCTCCACATAAGCTGTCTTCAGTGTTTTCATCTTAGCTGTTCTGACAGGTGTAAGATGGTATCTCAGAGTTGTTTTGATCTGCATTTCCTTGATGACTAATGATGTTGAGCAATTCCTTAAATGTCTTTCAGTCATTTGAAATTCTTCTATTGAGAATTGTCTGTTTAGCTCTGTAACATTAAGGTTCTTTATATCAAGGGTGTATTAAGTGACATGTCTGTTATATGCACCTCCATTTCTTTTTTTATTTATTTTTACTTTTTTATTAAGAAAATTTTTTATTCATTACAAATTCCAATCAAAGATCCCCTCTTCCCTCCTCCTGCCTCTCCAGCCTCTCCTTCCCAACCCACTCCCCATTCCCTCCTACAAGAATGTAAGGCCTCCCATAGGGAGGTACATTTTGTAGAGGCAGGTCCAAGTCCCTCCCTCTGCCTCAAGGGACAGCTATGTGAGATGTGCCATCATAAGTAGTGGGCTCCAAAATGCCTGCTCATGCACCAGGGATGGATTCTGATCCTACTGTCAGGGGGACCCTTAAGCAGGTCAAGCCACACAATTGTCTCACTATGTAGAGGGCCTAGTCCAGTCCCATGCAGGCTACATAACTGTTGAACTAAATTTCACGAGTTACCACTAGTTTGGTTTGGTTGTCTCTGTAGGTTTTCCAATCATGATCTTGATGCCTTTGCTCATAGAACCCCTCTTCTCTTTTTTTCGACTGGACTCTGGAGCTCAGCCTGGTGTTTGGCTATGGATCTCTGCATCTGCTTCCATTAGTTATGGAGAAAGTCTCTATGATGACAGTTAGGGTATTTACTGATCTGATTACTGGAGTATTCCAGTTCAGGCACCCTCTCCACTATTGCTAGTGGTCAAAGCTGTGGTCATCCTTGAGGATTCCTGGGAACTTCCCTAGAACCTGTTTTTTCCCTATTGTTGCATGAATCTTAGAAGGTCTTATTAATGAAATCAAACCCGGAGCCAAGTATTGGGGTGAACACTGGATGGTCAGAGAGACAGAATAAGCCACAGCTATCTCACCTCACCAGATCCTCAGCTGGTCTTGTTTCCTCAGACTGGATGCCCCGAGCCCTCATCCAGAATGGGTCTCAGCTGAACTGCTGCTAGAAGCCTGAAAGCTTAACCAGCCACATGCTTCTCTAGGCCGCTTCTCCAGGCCAAATGCCTGCTCAGGCCAAATGCCTCTAGTTTCTGGTCCTCACGCCTTATATACCTTTCTGCTTTCTACCACCACTCCCTGGGATTAAAGGCGTGCTTTCTGGGATTAAAGGCGTGGGTCACCATGCTTGGCTGTTTCCCATGTGGCCTTGAACTCACAGAGATCCAGAGGGATTTCTGTCTCCGGAATGCTAGGATTAAAGGCGTATGCTACCACTGCTTAACCTCTATGTTTAATATTGTGGCTGTCCTGTTCTCTGACCCCAGATAAGTTTATTAGCATACACAATATTTTGGGGAACACAATCCCACCACACCCTATTCCCATGATGTCTCCCTCTATCATGATATCTCTTTCATTGCTCTCCCACTCCATTCCATTCTCTTATGTTCTCATCCCCCATCCCCTACCCTCCATTGCACACCCATCATCCCCAATTTACTCATGGAGATCTCATCTATTGCCCCTTCCCAGGCCAATCCATGCATCTCTCTTTGGGTCCTCTTTGTTAGTTAGATTCTCTGGAGCTGTGGGTTGTAGTCTGATTATCCTTTGCTTTACATCTAGTATCCAATTATGGGTGAGTACATACCATGTTTGTTCTTTTGAGTCTGGGTTACCTTACTCAGGATAACATTTTCTAGTTCCATCTATTTGCCTGCAAATTTCATGATTTCATTGTTTTCACTGCTGAGTAGTACTCCATTGTGTGTATGTACCACATTTCCTTAATCCATTCTTCAGTTGAGGGGCATCTAGGTTATTTCCAGGTTCTGGCTACCATGAACAATGCTGCTATGAACAGAGTTGAGCATGTGTCCTTGTGGTATGATTGAGCATTCCTTGGGTATATACCCAAGAGTGGTATAGCATGGTCTTGAGGAAGATTGATTCCAAATTTTCTGAGAAACCGCCCTACTGATTTCCAAAGTGACTGTATAAGTTTGCACTCCTACCAACAGTGGAGGAGTGTTCTCCTTGCTCCACATCCTCTTCACATAAACTGTCTTCAGTGTTTTTGATCTTAGCCATTCTGACAGGTGTAAGATGGTATATCAGAGTTATTTTGATGTGTATTTCCCTGGTGACTAAGGATGTTGAACAATTCCTTATATGTCTTTCAGCCATTTGATATTCTTCTGTTGAGAATTCTCTGTTTAGCTCAGTAGCCCATTTTTTAATTGGATTGTTCATTATTTTGATGTCTAGTTTCTTGAATTCTTTGTATATTTTGGAAATCAGCCCTCTGTCAGATGTGGGGTTGGTGAAGATATTTTCCCATTCCTTAGTGTGTCATTTTGTTTTATTTACTGTGTCCTTTGCCTTACAGAAGCTTCTCAGTTTCAAGAGGTCCCACTTATTAATTGTTGTTCTCAGTGTCTGTGCTACTGGTGTTATATTTAGGAATTGGTCTCCTGTGCCAATGCATTCAAGACTACTTTCTGATTTCTCTTCTATCAGGTGCAGTGTAACTGGATTTATATTGAATCTTTGATCCACTTGGACTTGACTTTTGTGCGTGGTGATAGATATGGATCTATTTGAAATCTTCTACATGTTGACATCCAGTTATGACAGCACCATTTGTTGAAGATGCTTTCTATTTTCCATGGTACAGTTTTGGGTTCTTTGTAAAAAAAAATAGGTGTATGGGTTAAGTCCAGGGTCTTCAATTACATTCCATTGGTCAACACATCAGTTTTCATGCCAGTACCAAGCTGTTTTTATTTCTATAGCTATATAGTAGAGATTGAGGTCAGGGATGGTGATGCCTCCAAAGGTGGCTTTATTGTACAGGATAGTTTTAGCTATCCTGGGTTTT
Source organism: Peromyscus nudipes (assembly GCA_902168325.1). Taxonomy (NCBI): domain Eukaryota; kingdom Metazoa; phylum Chordata; class Mammalia; order Rodentia; family Cricetidae; genus Peromyscus; species Peromyscus nudipes. The sequence goes on from CABHPH010136872.1 coordinate 28,987, forward strand.
TTTGTTTTTCCATATGAAGTTGAGGATTGTTCTTTCCAGGTGTGTGAAGAATTGTGTTGGGATTTTGATGGGGATTGCATTGGATCTGTAGATTGATTTGATAAGATTGCCATTTTTGCCATGTTAATCCTACCTATCCATGAGCATGAGAAATCTTTCCATTTTCTGATATCTTCTTCAACTTCTTTCTTCAGAGACTTAAAGTTCTTATCATACAGGTCTTTCACTTGCTTAGTTAGAGTTATCTCAAGGTATTTTATATTATTTGTGGCTATTGTAAAGGGTGATGTTTCTCTGATTTTGTTCTCAGCCCATTTATCACTTGTATATAGGAGGTCTACAGATATTTTTTTAGTTCATCTTGTATCCTGATTACAATTAATCTTGTACCTGAAGGTGTTTATCAGCTGTAGGAGTTCCCTGGTAGAATTTTTGGGGTCACTTATGTATACTATCATATCACCTGCAAATAGTGAAAGCTTGACTTCTTCCTTTCCAATTTGTACCCCTTTGATCTCCTTTTGTTGTCTTATTGCTCTAGCTAGAACTTCTAGTACTATATTGAATAAATATGGGGAGAGTGGGTTCCTGATTTTAGTGAAATTGCTTTGAGTTTCTCTCCATTTAATTTGATGTTGGCTGTTGACTTGCTGTAAATTGCCTTTATTATGTTTAGGTATGTTCCTTGTATTACTGATCTCTCTAGAACCTTTATCATGATAGGGTGTTGGATTTTGTCAAAGGTTTTTCCAGCATCTAATGAGATGATCATGTGGTTTTTTTCTTTCAATTTGTTTATATGGTGTATTACATTGACAGATTTTCATATGTTGAACCATCCTTGCATCCCTGTGATGAAGCCTACTTGGTCATGTTGGATAATTTTTTTGATGTGTTCTTGGATTTGGTTTGCCATTATTTTATTGAGTATTTTTGCATCAGTGTTCATGAGAGAGATTGGTCTGTAATTCTCTTTCTTTGTTGCTTATTTGTGTGGCTTGTGTATCAGAGTAACTCTAGCCTCATGAAAGGAGTTTGGTAAAGCTTCTGCTGTTTCTATTGTGAGCAACGTTTTGCAGAATATTGGTATTAGCTCTTCTTTGAAAATCTGGTAGAATTCTGCACTGAAACCATCTGGTCCTGGGCTATTTTTGGATGGGAGTCTTTTAATGACTGTTTCTATTTCCTTAGGGGTTATTGTTCTATTTAAATTGTTTATCTGGTCCTGATTTAACTTTGGTATGTGGTACCTATCCAGAAAATTGTCCATTTCTTTAAGATTTTCCAATTTTGTCAAGGTTTTTGAAGTGTTACCTGATGATCCTCTGGATTTCCTCATTGTCTGTAGCTGTGTCTCCCTTTTCATTTCTGATTTTGTTCATTTTTAGTTACATTGGATAAGAGCTTGTCTATCTTGACTTTCTCAAAGAACCGACTCTTTGTTTCATTGATTCTTGGTATTGTTCTCTTTGTTTCTATTTTATTGATTTAAGGTCTCAATTTTATTATTTTCTGGTGTCTATTCCTCCTGGGTGAGTTTGTTTCTTTTTGTTCTAGAGCTTTCAGGTGTGCTGTTAAGTCTCTAGTGTGAGATTTCTCCAACTTCTTTATGTTGGCATTTAGTGCTAAGAATTCTCCTCTTAGCACTGCTCTCATAGTGTCCCATAAGTTTGGGTATGTAGTATATTCATTTTCACTGAATTCTAGGAAGTCTTTAATATCTTTCTTTATTTCTTCCTTGACCCATTGGTGATTCAATTGGGCATTATTCAGTTTCCATGGGATTGTAGGCTTTCTGTAATTTTTGTTCTTTTGAAATCTAACTTTAAGCCATGGTGGTCTGATAAAATATGGGAGGTTATTCCAATTTTTTTGTATCTGTTCAGATTAGCTATGTGACCAAGCATGTGGTCAGTTTTAGAGAAGGTTATATGGAGTGCTGAGAAGATGTATTCTTTTTTGTTAGTGTGGAATGTTCTGTAGATAACTATTAAGTCCTTTTGAGTCATAACATCTCTTATGTTCCTTATTTCTCTGTTTAGTTTCAGTCTGGCAGAGCTGTCCATTGGTGAGAGTGTTGTGTTGAAGTCTCCCACTAGTAATGTGTCTGGTTTGATGTGTGATAAGCTTTAGTAATGTTTATTTTACATATTGGGTGCCTTTGTATTTGGAGCATAAATGTTCAGAATTGAGACTTCATCTTGGTGGATTTTTCCTATGATGAATATGTAACGTCCTTCCTGATCTCTTTTGATTGATTTTAACTTGAAATCTATTTTGTTAGATATTAGGATAGCTACACCAGCTTCCTTCTTAAATCCATTTTATTGGAAAGTCTTTTTCCCAGCCTTTTACTCTGAGGTAGTGTCTGTCTTTGAAATTGAGGTGTATTTTTTGTATGCAGCAGAAGGATGGCTCCTGCTTTCATTATCCATGCTGTTAGTCTGCGTGTTTTTATAGGTGAATTGAGTCCATTGATATTAAAGGATATTAATGGCCAGTGATCATTAATTCCTGTTGTATTTTGGAGTAGTGTGTGTGTATTTCTATTCTTTAGGATTAACTGCTGTCAGGTTATCTATTGACTATGTTTTTGTGGGTGCATCTGACTTCCTTAGGTTGGATTTTTCCTTTTAGTGCTTTCTGTAGGGCTGGATTTGTGGGTGGGTATTGTTTAAATCTGGTTTTGTCTTGCATTGTCTTGTTCACTCTATCAATGGTGATTGAAAGTTTTGCTGGGTATATTAGTCTAGGCTGGCATCTGTTGTCTCTTAGTGTCTGCATTACATATGTCCAGGACCTTCTGCAGTCTTGGAGGATGGGTGGGTTTGTGGGATGGGGTGGGGTTTATAGGTTACAGGGTTTGGTGGGGGATGGTGGTAGTCCAGCCTGCCTGTAGAAGTCTGCCTGCTGGTCTGCAACTGGGACTTCAATGTGTGGGGAGATGGGGGCCCAGATTGTGCCATTGGGCCTAAAACCTAGAGGCTGGGGTGATCAGCTAGGGGAACAAAGACTCCAACAACTTGAACTTCATTGCCACCTGCTGTTCCTCTGACATCCACTGGCAGATATACATGGGATCAGAGACCACAGACAAGCCAGCCCCAGGGTGAGGGGCAATGGTGGCCCTATATTGTTGGATGGACAACAGCCTCCAACCACAAGTGTCCATGACTGAACCTGACATACCAAGGCAGCAGGCAGCAGGTGCTGATGGCTTCTGGAACACCACAGAGCCCAGAAGTCAGAGGGGTGAGGAGAGTGCAGGACTTGTAAATTCACACGGGCATTACCTGAATCCTTCTCTGAACCAATGCTGCCAGTAGGAGTTAGCCATCAGCTCAGAGTCAGAATGTTGCCCTGGGAGGAGGTACAGGGTGGAGACTGACTATACACAATCTTTTCTCCATTCTTGCATCCTCATCCCAGCCATGATTAGCTGAGTTGCCTTGGTGAAGGTAGCTTCCCTTTCTGTGTACACAAATAACATCCCATATTCTGTCCAGCATTGAGGGAAGTTAAATAAAAGGATGCATGCACCTCTGAATAAAGAGCCTAGATTCATGTGCAAATGTGGTAGCTGCTGTTGCCATTCTTTGAGTAGTAAGTGGTGGGGGCAGCCTCACAGAGATGGGGCTGAAGCCAATTGTCCCTTTGTTCTATATCTCAGGCCTCCTGTCCCTCATCCTCTTCCTCCTCCAGGAGCCCCCATGGACCCCACCTTCCTCTTCCAGTGCATCACAGCCAACATCATCTGCTTCATTGTTTTTGGAGAGCACATTGACTACAAAGACTGCCAGTTCCTTCACCTGCTGGACCTGTTTTTTCAGACCTTCTCCCTCATCAGTACATTCTCCAGCCAGGTCAGTGAATGGAAACAGAGGGGCATCCAGGGCAGAGGATAGAAGAGGCTGGTTTCTGGGCAAAGAAGGAGTGTCTTAAAGCTGTAAGAAAGGCAGAGACAAATGGATAGGCAAGGAGGTAGAGAGCAGGAGGGAGAGAGAGATGGTAAGCAGGGTAGAGACCTAAATGCAGAAGTACAGAGCCATTGATACATGCAGAAAATGGTGATGTAGGTGATGCAGTTGTAGCTCAGAGGGTAGAGGACTTGGTTTTCATGCCTAAGGCCCAGACTGTGTATCCTGGGTATGGTTGTACACCACCCATGCAATTCCTGCACACGAAAGCATGGAGATGATAAATTCAGGGTGATTCTTAACTACTTATTGAGTTTAAGTCTAGTCTGGCATGCATGAGACCTTGTGTCCATAAAGCAAAACTCCCAAATTAATAGAAACAATGATAATTACCACAAGGTATTGGGAGAGAGAGCAGAGGAGAGGAAAACGGAGACACAGAGAATGCAAGGAGAGGCATAGAGACAGATTAAGAGATAAAGTTCAAAAGCATGTGTGTGTATAGTGTACCCATATGAGGAGTGTGTGTGTGTGTGTGTGTGTGTGTGTGTGTGTGTGTGTGTCTGTGTCTGTGTGTCTGTGTATGTGTCTGTGTGTGTATATGTGTTTTGTTTTCTTCATAAAATATATGGTCATCCTGGGAGCATGTGGTGGTTTGAATGAGATTGGCCCACATAGATTAGTGTATTTGCATGCTTGAGTCCTAGTTGAAGAGCTGTTTGGAAGGATTAGGATCTGGGCCTTGTTGCAGGAGATGTGTTGATAGGGGTGAACTTTGAAGTTCCCAAATGCCCTTGCAAGGCCCAGTGTTCCCTCTAGTTCTGCCTTTCTTCCTCTATATCATGATGTCAGCTCTCAGGCACATGCCTGTCTGCATGCTGCCTTGGTTCCTGCCATGATGCCAATGGACTAACCTTCTGAAATGGTAGACAAGCCCTCAAAAATACTTGTTTTGTATAATTGCCTTGGTCCTGGTGTCTCTCCATAGCAATAGAAGAGTGACTAGGTTAGAGCACTGTCCATTTCCTGAGACCTGATAGCTTAAGGTGACCTCTGGGTTCTCCTTTCTTGCAGGTATTTGAGCTCTTCTCTGGCTTCCTGAAGTAATTCCCTGGTGCCCACAAGCAAATCTTCAAAAACATGCAGGAAGTCCTTGACTACATTGGCCAGAGTGTGGAGAAGCACAGGGCAACCTTGGACCCCAGCAATCCAAGAGACTTCATCGATACCTACCTTCTACGCATGGAGAAGGTAAGTCCTGCAAGGATGAGAGAAGTGATGGGTGAGAGTGAAGGCTGGGGATGTGAGCAGAGGAAAAGGGGGCAGAGGATGGGGAGGAGAGATAGGAAGTGGAGTGGAGGAGATGCAGAAGAATCTAAAATTGAAGACTAGAGAAAGGGAGGAGAAAATGAAATAGGAAGAAAGAAGGCTGTGGAAGAAACACAGGGCAAGGGACAAAAAGCAGAAAAGACCTCAGAGGAAGAGAGAGCCTGGGAGATAAAACATGATAAATACCAAAGAGCAAAGTCGAGAGAGAAGGAGACAGAACAGAGAGCAGGTGACATTGTCGAGGACTGAGAACTGTCATGCGGTCCACATAGTGAGACAGAAGGACAGTTCCCAGGATGTGTGAACATCTCCCTGTTAGGACCCAGTCACCCCTGACCCTCCCTTCTCTCTCCCATCTGGAACCAGGAGAAGTCCAACCAGCACACGGAGTTCCATCACCAGAACCTCATGATCTCTGTGCTGAATCTCTTCTTTGCTGGCACCGAGACCAGCAACACCACTCTCCGCTATGGCTTCCTGCTCATGCTCAAATACCCCCATGTTGCAGGTGCGCCACAGGCTGCCCGTTGAGGGATTTTCTAGCTCCTTTTGGCTGTGGAGGTTTGTGTGGATGAGAGAGACATGGGTCTCTAACATCTGGAGTTCTGAAGGCTTTGGTCTACCTCTAAACTAGTGCAGTGCTGTGGGTAGTGTGTAAATGAACACTGAGCTGGCCCATTTTCTGTTATCACTTAAAGGTTGACTTATCAATCTGTCCATTCATCCATCCATCCTTCCATCCTTCCTCCCTTCTTTCCTTATGACTTTGCATCCATCCATTCACTCATCTTACTGTCCATTCACCTCTGCACCCATTTACCCATTCTATTTATTTACCCATTCATCTAGTATCCACCCATCCATTTATCTATTTTTCTGTCCATCCAGATACACACCTATTCACATACTCATGTAGTCATCTGCCCATCTTCTCTATATCTGTAGATTATAATCCTAGATTCTGCTTCACCCAATGACAAATATTTCATTCATTTATTTTGATTAATCAACTCATGAATTTTATGAGTGAGCTGTCTGCCATTGATTCATTGGTCCATTCATATACAAATCTTTTCATTCCTTAATCATTCCAACTGGCCTTTGAATTCACCCTACATGTGTCCATCCATTCCTCCATGTATTTGTTTAATAATTCACTCATTTATCAATGAATTTTTATTCTTCAACACACCTTCCTGTTTATTCTTATATTTACTCATTCATTCATTCATTCATTCATTTATTCATTCACATGTTCCTTTGTTAAATCTAACATTTGCTTGATTATTGGTTAGTTGTGTTTGTTGATTTATTTATGTATGAGTTATTTATTGATTCATTAATTGTTTAATATTATGAGTGAAAAGTAGTATTTATACATTCACTTGATTATTGGCTAGTTGTGTTCATTGATTTATTTGTGTATGATCATTTATTGAATCACTAATATGTTAATATGAAGAGTCAAAAGTGGAATACATATATCCAATGTTTAACATGCTCATTTAATTCACTCAGCAATCTTTCATTTCTATAACATACTCATCCATTGCTTGGTTGACTTACACACTCAAATTCTAAAAATTTACAAATGATTTGCTGTTACTGTGAGTGTGCCTGCCACAGCTCATGTGTGAAGGTGGAATGACAACTCTGTGTAGTTGGGCCTCTCTTCCACCTTCACATGGGTTCTGCGAGTCAAAATCAGGCTGTCAGGATGCAAGTCAAGAACATTTACTGGTTGAGCCATTTTATCGGTCAACGTGTTCACTCATGTATTCATATTTTCTATTGAATTATACATAGATTAATTTGCTTCCTTCTATTTCTAAAGATATAGCCTTAGATTCTTAGCCTGAATTTTAAAATTTATTTTACTAATGGAAATTGTTGTTTTGCATATATATATATGTCTGTATGAAGGTGTTGGATATTTTGAACCTGGAGTCATAGACAGTGTGAGTCACCATGGGGTGCTCGAAATTGAACCTGGGTCCTCAGATATAGTGACCAGTGCTCTTAAACAATGAGCCCCTTGGATTTTTAAACATAAATTCTATGCTAGGATGTCTGTCTGTCTGTTTGTCTGTCTGTCTGCCTGTCTCTCCCTCTGTGTGTGTGTGTGTGTGTGTGTGTGTGTGTTATGCAGGAACACAATTTATAACATTATATATATTTCAAAAGGAGGGAATTCTTACCATCTCCCCATCCAGCCCTCACTCCACATTGATAGATGAAACAGCCCTTTGCTGTAGGTTTTCCCTTTTCCTATGTACAAGCAAGGTTGGAGCTTTTCAGAGAGACTCTAATATAGCTCTAAGTGTGGCTGGAGAGAAAGGTTATTGCTGAAATTACTAAGGCCACTCCACGTAGTTAAAAGGAGATTTATTTAAAGGCGTAACTCACAAATGAAGGGATAGGTAGATGATGGGTTCTGGAAGAGACGCAGCGCAGTCCGGCGGTGTTCTCTGGAGAACTTTCCTCGGTCTACCTCTCGCGTCCAGGTCCAGGAAACAAGAGAGCGCCGCGCATCCCAATCTCAGGTCTTCAGGCCCTCCCTTGGCCCCGCCTTGTAGGCATAATAGTACGGAAGCCTCATTGGGTATTTCCAGACCAAAGCTGGAGTGGCTACCCACTACAAAAGGTGCCTGAGAGAAGCGCAGGTGTGCATGTCCAAGAGTGCACTGTGTCTTTCTCATAGAGACTCTTGGCTCTGCACTGTTCCTAGGATATTAGCTGGCAGAAAACAGGGTCACTGTGCATTGCTTGCGTTATAGGGAGGTGGGCATTGTCTGTTGTCTCCCTCGTCTGTGCAGAGAAAGTCCAAAAGGAGATTGATCAGGTGATTGGATCACATCGACTCCCAACCCTGGAGGACCGCACGAAAATGCCTTACACTGAGGCTGTCATCCATGAGATTCAGAGATTTTCAGATCTAATCCCGATTGGTGTGCCACACAAGGTCACCAAAGATACTTTGTTCCGAGGGTACCTGCTCCCCAAGGTGAGACCAGCTGCCATTCCACATCTCTACTCCACGATCACCCTTCATCTTCCTAATCACCAACCTCAGCCTGTTTGTGGTTTCCTACATTCTGTGTTTCTTAGGGACTGACTGTCTGCAGATGGGAGTCAGGGTATGCTAATATCTTTGTGTCTCATAATGTCACCTAGAACACTGAAGTGTACCCCATCCTGAGTGCAGCTCTCCATGACCCACGGTACTTTGCACAACCAGACACCTTCAATCCTGACCACTTCCTGGATGCCAGTGGGGCACTGAAGAAAAATGAAGCTTTTATGCCCTTCTCTGTAGGTGAGACCCACTTGTGCTTCCTTTCCCAGACACTAGAGGGCAGGCTCATCCTCCTGGACACAGACAGGTCTAGGTCCATGTTTACTGTGTCTGTTCCAGCTGCTTTGCCTGAACCATTCCATTCACCCTGGCTACAGTCCCACCAGGGGAATCTTGAACTAAGGGAGCATCCTGGTTGTGGACCCCACAAAGGTTTCCTGGTGAGATCTGAGCTTGCTTTACACAACAGGGCTGCATTAGGGGATACCTGGACCATGTGCATGGTCACCAGGTGACTGGGATGGTCTGCACTTGGCTGTACTGTGGGGAGGTCTTTTGCTCCAATCTTTGACCATCCTTTAAAAATCCCTTTAGTAGAGACAGAAGAGGCTGGTGGGTTTGGACCCAGGCCCTCCCGAGGCTATCCTATGTTATCTATCTCTCTCTCTTTCTCTATACTTCTAGCTACAATTTCCTCATTTCTCCCTGCTCAAGAGTACCCTGGGGAAATAAGAGGGAGCTGGTCTCTCTCACCTGGTCAGGAGGATATTGGAGAGGTATTTAAAAGCCTCTAAACTGAAGCAAATTTTACAGAGAACAAAATGTGCTAAGTGCAAAACCAGGCTTCTACTGCTGCTCCCAACAATAAATAACAGATTAATTAATAGAGGGGATGGGAGCGCAGATATTTCCATGTCACGATGTTCAAGACGTCTTTAAGGCCAATGCAGTAATTCCCACGCAAAGTCCTCAAAAGACAAGAAGACAGTGTCTCTACTTTAGAGAGTGTGACGATCAACATAATCTATCGGTTCCCTTTCAGTTGCATCAAATCCTTCAATAGAGTTGCTTTTCCTGTTAGACATCTGTTTATTATTTTTTCTTTTTTTCTCCTTTTAAAAAATAGATTCTTTTCTCATAAAATATATACTGATTACAGTTTCCCCTCCCTCTACTTCTCTCATCTCCTCCCCACCTCCCCAACTCTCCTTATCCACCCTATTTCTGCCACTCAACAGGAAAGAACAGGCTTCTAAGAGACAACAAACAAATATGACAGAATAAAATATAAGATAAAACAAAAAACATCACTTCGAAGATTGTACAGTGCAAACTCACAGAAGGAAAAGACCCCAAGAGTAGGCACTAGAATCAGAGACCCACTCATTCACACACCCAGGAATCCCATGCAACACTAAACTGAAAGCTATAATACATGCACAGAGGACCTGGTGCAGAACTGTGCAGGCTCCGTGCATGCTAGCTCAGTCTGTGAATTCATATGAGCTTTGCTCAGTTGATTCAGAGGGCCTTCTTCTGGTGTCCTCCATCCCCTCTGAGGATGAGACTGGGTCATGGGTGGATCTGGAGGAGCAGAAGAAGAGGTGGGGATCCTTTGTCAGTCTACCTGCTTCCTTGGCAGGAATGGTCTTTGGGTTAGTAAGGAGTGTCTTCTGGGGAAGATCTGGGGGATCCACAGGAGATGGAAGAAGGGGAGCCGGGAAGGATGCAAAGTTGGGATGAAGACTGGGAATTGGGTCTTGGGGAACCAAAGAAGAGGTGAAGATCTGCAGTCAGCTTACCTCCTACCTGACAGGAGTTGCTTGTGGGTTATCATAGAGTGCAAATTCATTTTCTTAAGAAATAACAGCAAGAACAAATGACATCATCTATGAATGCCATGAGCTTGGTAGGGTCTTGGGGCTAGGTTGACATTTATCTGTGAGCACTGGGGAGATGGGACATGTGCTGGCACAGTTGTCTGTTTGCATTAAATACTCTTTGTCTTGTTAAATTGTAAGAGAAAGGAAAATTACTAGCATGTATTTGAGCAAAGAAACCATTCATGATGGATAATATCCTGAACGAAAGAAATCTCAGAGTTATAGCACCCATCAGAGTCATTCACAGTGTCTAGAGACAACAGGGAGCTGTGCATGGACGCACAGCTTGATTGTTGCCAGCTCTGCTTTTGCCTTACTTGGCCATGCTGGATATTTGGCAGCCTGGGGTGGGTCAACTACTATGAGAGACTGAGACTTCTACTTCATTGGAAGATATAATCTCAAGTTGTTGATTAGTTCAGTTGCCTCTTGTGTTTGGTTAGTTTGTTACATACAGAAGGTGCCTCCAGCCAAATTTAATTCAATTTAATGGACTCTATGGGATATAAACATGGAAACTTTTTGTTTGGCTTTTTATCTTTTGGAGAAAGGGGTGTTCTAGAAACAATTCCTTAGCCTTTCTTTGTGTCCCCCATCATGTCCTCATGATAGGGATGGAACCCAGGGCTGAGTGTGTGTTAAGCAAGTTCTCTATGAAACCGCCCATACCTCCAGCCTCTCCTTGGTGCATTCTAGAAGACGCTTTCCTGTGGAATCTCTCTGTTCTCATCCCCTCACTAAATAATTTTAGGCAAGTGCTCTCCTGCTGAGCCATTTGTCAACTAAGAAGTGTCAAGTCTTGAGTGTTCAAGTGACTTCAGTGACCCTGGTCTCAGCCCAGCTTCTGAATTGTCCATATAACAGTCCCAAGTCTAGAAAGGCAGGGATGTGGACAAGGGACAGAGAGAAATACATAATAGAATGATAAGGACATTGTAACAGATCCCAATAAATAGAGGCACACAGAGGACACAAGGAAGCTACAATAGGAGGAGATATGTGGAAGGATTCAGAGTGTGGACATGAGACAGTGAAGAAATGTGAAGAACCAGAGATGAAGGGGTAAGACCTGCAGAGAGGAAGGGGAGAGAGAAGGAAGGGTGAGGAACCAGAGGTGAAGGGGTAAGACAGGAAGAGAGGAGGGGGAGAGAGAAGGAAGGGTGAGGAACCAGAGGTGAAGGGGTAAGACAGGAAGAGAGGAATGAGAGAGAAGGAAGGGCAGGAGATACAACTAGAAATAGACAAAGGAACACAAGAGAAGGCACAGAAGGAACACATGACAAGGTGTGCTTAGACAGAAAGGGGAGGG
>CABHPH010136873.1:0-15715 GCA_902168325.1 Peromyscus nudipes
CTTTCTTTCTTTCTTTCTTTCTTTCTTTCTTTCTTTCTTTCTCTTTCTTTTTTTCTGTGTCTTTACCTGGTTTTGATATTAGAGTAAAGCTGGTTTTGTAGGCATTTGGAAGAACTTCTTCTGTGTTAGTTTTCTGAATAATTTAGTTTTGGATGCAGATCGTCTTTGGAAGTTTGCTAGAATTCTGCTGTGAATCTATCTGGGTCTGTACTTTTTGTGGTTGTAAGACTTTTTATCACTGTTTTACTTTTCTTTTTATGGGTCTGTTTGAGTTGTTGATATCTTATTTGTTTAAACTTGGTGGCATAGATGAATTTATAATCTATCTATAATTTTTTTCTGAGATACTTTATATTTTTGAGGCTTTTGAGAAAAGAAGTTTCCCCAATTTCTTTCCCAGTATTTTGTCATTTGTATGTAGGTAAGCTACAGAGTTTTGTGTATTAATTTTGAATCTTGTTACTTTCCTGATTGTGTTTATCAGTTGTAGGAGTCTCCTGATGGAGTCTTTAAGGTCTTTTATGCATAAAACAATACCACCTGAAAATAAGAATACTTTGATTTCCTTTCCTATTTCTTTGATTTCTTCAGTTGTTTTATTGCTCTAGCTAAGACTTCGAGTACTATATTGACTAGGTACAGAGAGAGGACAACCTTGTCTTATTCCTGCCTTTAGTGGAAATGCTTTGAGATTCTCTTCATTTAGATTGATGTTAGCTTTGGGGTCAATGTGCATTGTCTTTATTATGTTGAGGAATGTCCCTTGTATCCCTAGTCTCTTAAGAAATTTTATCATACTTGGATACTGGACTTTGTTGAAAGCATTTTCTGAATCCCACTACATTTTCCTACAGCTTGCAGCATCTTAGTGGGTTTTTCCTTTAATAAATATGGAGTGTCCTTCCCTATCTCTTATGATTAGTTTGATCTTGGCTCCATTTGCTTGTAATATTTTCTGTCCTTTTACCTTAGGTGATGCCTGTTCTTGGTCACAGGTATGTTTCTTGGACACCGAAGAAAGATAGATCTTATTTTCTAATCTAATCTGTTAGTTTATGTCCTTTTACTGGGGAATTGAGGTCATTAATATTGAGAATTAATAATGAACAGTTTTGATTAATCCCTGTTATTTTGCTGTGGTGGTATGGATTTCTGCCTCTGTGACTAACTGTTGCAGATGATGTATTCCTTGTGTCCTTTTGGATATGGTTAACATGCTCTTCAGTTTGAAGTTTTCTTTCTAGTGTCTTCTATAGAGCTGGTTTGGAGGACAGAAATTGATTAAATTTATTTTATCACGAAATGTTTTTTCTTTCTCTATCAATTGTGATTGATAGTTTTGCTGGGTATCGTAGTCTGGGGTGGCATCTGTAGTCACTTAGAACATGTAGAACATCTGTCTAGGCCCTTCTAGCTTTCAGAATTGCCACTGAAAAGTAAGGTGATATTCTAACAGGTCTTCTTTAGTGGATGAGTGTTCTGTTCTTTGATTACTGTTTCCCACTCTGGGTCCTAGACAAGTGTTACAGCTGTGGGATCCCTGAGTCCAAACCAAGTGTGGTGGCCCTGTGGTCCTTGGCAGATCTGTTCTGCAAGTTGGCAGAGAGTCATGATGGAATGGGAGTGGGCTAGAAGGAAAGGGTTAAAAGGGAAGTCAGGAAGAGCTGAAGGGACCCTAGGTTCACACCAAGAGGCCAAGTCCCAAGAGGATGGAGTTGGGTTGGAAGAAGAGTATCCTGTGGGCAAGGTGCAATAGTACTAAGGGGAAGTCTGGAAAGGCCATAATGGAGGACACGAAGGAGGATACATGTCTCCTACCTAAGTCCCAGCTTAGTGTGTCAGCTATTGGTCCCTGGCAGAGTAAAGTTCTATGGAATCACAAATGACTGGATATGGGCTAGAAGGAAAGGCTGAAAGGGCCACCAGGAAGATCTAGTGGGACCCTGAGTCAGCAACCCAGTAATGTGCTTAAAGAAAAAAAAACTTCACAATTTACTCAATATTTTTGGTTTAAAAAATACTCTTTTTAAAGTGTTTGTGTGTGTGTATAAATACATATGTGTAGAAAAACTTATTTATATATAATATATTTATATATTATGTATAATAAATTTATATATATAATATATATAATGCATTTAAAAACAATTCTTTCTTAATGGTTTCACATCAAGGGTGCTATAGTATTACTAAGTAGATTTCATCCAGGAAGAAAATTATAGGAATAAAAAAATGAAAAAAAAATGTTTTCTCTCTCACTTGAAGAAAAATATCAAGTCCTAGTACAGACCAATTACATGCTAATTTCACATTTCACAGACTTTCTTTATCAGAGCACAATATACATAATTCAGTCTACTTGTCTTGGTTAGAGTTAAATACCAGAACCTGTGTAATTAAGGATAACCATGAGGTTTTGTACAAAGGCACCTATGTGGAACTTTGGAAATGTTGACTTATGAACAAGCACTACCCACGATCAGATTGTGTGAATATAAATGAGCCACATAATCTCCCTAAGAAGAGGCATATGTATGTATAGATGAGGGTTGAGATTTCTATTAAAGACAAAATGAGAGTTTTAGTTCATTGTTATCATATTCAAATTCTTTTTTTCAGGGGGGGTGGTATATACACAAGGCAAATATACAAATGTATAACAAATATTTGTAAGTTACAGATACAAAGCATAAGGAAGCTCACTCCTCAGAAGCAACTGGTGAGGAGAAACTGTCTTGAATCGTGTGTACAGGAGAAAGCAAGTTTGTTTATGCAGCAACATGACACTAATTAATTGTCATTTTACATAACATCCAATGAATACCGTCTTGGTTACTGTTCTACTGCTGTGGAGAGACACCATGTCCAAGGCAACTCTTATAAAAGAAAGTATTTAACTGGGGGCTTGCTTACAGTTTTGGAGGGTTAGTCTATGCTCATTATGATGGGAAGCAGACAGGCATAGAGTGGAACAGTAGCCAAGAGCTCTATATCTGCCTGATAAGCAGGCAGCAGGCACAGAGCAAGACATTGGGCCTGGCATAGGCTAACTGAAACCTCAAAGCCCACTCCCAGTGACACATTTTCTCCAACAAGGCCACACCTCCTAATCCTTCTAATACTTCTCAAACAATTCTACTCCCTGGTGACTATGCACCTAAATATATGAGCCTGTAAGGGCCAGTCTCATTCAAACCACCACAAATATTGATGGTCCAAGTTTTTATAAGTTGTAAACTTTTGAAATAAGGAGATATGATCAAAGGGAATAAACTTGCATATAAAAAAAGAATTCTTGGAATTGCGACCATACATATAAATAGTCTATGTAGCTGAAACTTACTAGATGAACAGCTCTTAACCATTATCACCACAAACATACAAATGACCAAATGGAGTGATAGATATATTAGTCTGATCATGGTAATAATTTCAAAGTGTGTGCACATTTCAAATCACCATGTATACCTTAAATATATACAATTTTCATTTCAAGTTATATCTAAATAGAGAGGGGGAAATAATTTTTACCTCATTGACACAAAGGCATGCTAAAAACAAGAAATTTGCATAGTAATCTAATTATTTAACATTTCCAATTGGTCATCTAAGTTTGTCACAGAGCAAATGTTTATAAAAGGAAGTTCAACAGTTACTCTTCGCTTCGTTCAGAGTTCAGGCAAAATAGGCATGGACAAAGACAGTCACAGCCAGGAGGAGGATGGCATTGATATTCACCACATTTCTCCAAAAGGGCTTCTCAGAAGTGTCAGTAAATTTTTCCCTTAGGGCTTCTTCCTCCTCTTTGGTTAGCTTAGGCCCTTTATTCTGCAAACCACAGAATAAGCCACATGCCCTCTTGAGACATCCACGGGATTGCTCAGACTCATCTAAAACAGGAAACACATGGATGCATTATCACTAAAGACAGAAAATCATTGTTGGTGCTGTACAAATGACTGTGAGCCATGTCACCACTTACAAGTGTCATGGAAATCTATGGGACAATATGGTTAAATTCAACTATATAAAATAGAAAATCCTGCATGGTAAGAATCTAATAAGCAAAGTAAAATGAAGTGAGTGGTAGTGGCATTGACATATCATAATAACTTTTTTTTATCTCAGTACTATAACGTGTTTATTTAAGAGAGAAATTTTGAGCATTTTTACAGTTACTGTATATTGGATTCTTTCTTTTTAAAAATATTTTCATTGAAATACAGTTCTATCACTTTTTTTTTCTCCTTTTCCTCCCTTCAGCTCCAACTGGCCTCCCTTGAACCCCTCCCATGAACCTCCCATTCTCAAGGTGATAGCTAATTGGACTTAAGGTCCACCAACAGGAAGGAGATCATGGCTGGAACTGTAAACCTCCCAGTGAGAGTGAGAGCATCCGACCTTAGGAAAGAACTTACTCCCACCGCTTTGCTAGACCAACATAATTTCTTACTCTATGCTAAATCTCATCTTGATAGCCGCAGAGGAGTGTAGCTGTCACCCCTCATCAAGTGGAGACTGCCACAGAAAACCACAACTGGACTCAATGCAGAGATTGATAGGTTGTGAAGACCTCAGTCACAGTGGATACATCTACATCATGGCTCCTGCATCTATGGCTCCAGGAGCTTCATGAAGGAGGTGGGAAGGACTATGAGAGCCAGAGTACCAGGAAATCTGTCATGAAACAGTCTCTCCTAGAAATGGCTGCTTAAACAAGACTGGAACAATGACCATATCAATGGATATGAGAACATGGGAGGGGGAACATTTTGAGGGCTCCCACCCTTTGACAAAGAACTACAGGCAACTATTGATTGCTGGAAGAAGGAGAATAAGCTTCTCCCAGGGAATGACCCTAAATGGTTAGCTAAGACAAAGTGGTCAGCCCTGAAACCATATATGCACAAATAACTAAAACAGATTCAGCAGATTGTACATATCTGTATACATATATATATTTATGAATACACATACATATATGTATATATGTAACAATAATAATATCAATGAGTTTTTAAAAACAGATAAAAGGACTATCAACAACCTCATGTAAGCATGCTAAAAAGATGAAGAAACCATGAAAAGAATGATGACATAAAATCATTCAGCAGCTGGAAGTCCCCATGGGCCAGGGCAGCAGGTGCCACTATAGTGACCAAATATATAATGGAGATATGGGAATGGCAGAGTATGTGATGGAGAGGTGAGAGGGAAAGATAAGTGGAATGGTTTACACATTGTGGAAAGAGGTGGAACTGGAGATATGATGGTGGTGAGGAACAGGCCAATATGAGGAGCCTGGCCTGCCAACTGAAGCCATGCTGCTGTCCTGGGTCCATGCTGCCACTGATCTGAGTGGCCTGTGCTGCCACCTGGAGCCAGGGGATATTGGAGGCCAGGCTGCCACCAAGGGCCATGTCTGGGTCCATGGCCCTGCCACAACTGGGGTCAGTGATGTCTATGGCCCATGTTGCCACCAAGGGCCACATGAATATCCATGGTCTGGGCTACTGTCTGAGGGGAGTCAAACTGATCTGAGTGTCCTGTGCTGCCACCTGGGGCCATGGTGATGTCCAGGCTTGGGCTGCCACCAAGGGCCATGTCTGTGGTCCTACTGCAGCCAGGGTCTGTACTGATGTCCATGGCCCAAGTTACCACCAAATGTCATACAGTGTGATATAAGCTGCCACCTGAAGCCATGTTGATAACAGAGGGCCATGCTGCTGCTGGGAGTCATGCTCATCTGAGTGATCTGCTCTGCCACCTGAGGACAGGAGAGATTGCCTCCCCAACCCACCCCATGTGCATGTGCGCACACACACACACACACACACACACACACACACACACACACACACACTGGCTGTAGCACTCAAGAAAGCAAGCCCAACATCTCACCTGGGCAGCACAGTAGAGCTTGCCCTGGTGCTATGGGCATGGGAGAGTTGGTCCTGCCCCTTGCGAGCTGCCATAGGCAGGAAAGCCGGCCACACCCCTCACCTGGGGCAACACATGAAAGCTGGCTCTGGTGGCATGAGTACAGGAGAGCAGACAGGCTGACTAGCTAACTCAGTTAGCACCCAGACCCAGATCTATGGCTGAGACTTGGCCCACCCCAACATCTACCCTATCCATGAACTGCTGGAGTGGGTAAAGGGATCAGCCATGCAGATCCAAAGTTGCAGCATCTCCATGACACAGGGCAACAACAGGGTATCCAAGAGGAGTCCTGGTGAGGGTCCAGTATTGATGGTGTAGCAGAAGCCAGAGACCTCGAACCAGTCCGATGTCTCACTGCAATGAACATTTGCAACTAAGGCTGTTTGGACAAAAGGGTGGACTGTGGGACACACTGCAGCTTCCACAGTGAGATTTTTGTTTGTTTGTTTTCCTTGAGGGGGTGAGGTTGTAGGTAGGGGTGGTGGGTGGATATGGGGAGATGAGTGGGATTGGGGTGCATGATGTGAAATTCACAAACTATCAATAAGAAGTTAAAAAATATATTTAAAAAAATCACTCAGCAAAGAAGTATTTAAAGTATTTCAAAATACTAGTTCTCATTCATCATTAATAAACATATAAGGTTTTATATTTGTGTTACGGAGTCTGTGTGGAAACAGGTGTTAATATATGCTGTTGCAAAGAAATTTAACTCCTAATTATGGGAATTTGGAGAATACAGCAAAATTATATAGGCACTCGCCCTTCAATCCGACAGTCAAGCTTCTTCAAATCTTCAAATGGTATAGTGGGTCACATACAAAAAGTTGTGTGCAATGTTCTTCATTGTAGAATTGGAAAAATTTGAAACATACTTCTAAACAGAAATCCATGAAAATTACAATAAAAGTAAGACAAAACAGAAACACATGGTAATGAAGCTGATACAAAGCAAACCTATTAAACACAACAGAAGTATTCGGAGTGACAGCGAACAGCCAATGAGCTTTGTTTCTAAAAGAGACTGAAATTAGGAGGCTGAAAATCAATTCCCAACCCAACATCCAACCTAAGTTAGAAACCATATCAAATAAAGGGACTCTAAATACTATAAATGGAAGGATAAACAAATGACAGAAGGTCACAAAGTAAGACAGAACAATAATGCTCAAGAGAAACAAACCTAAAAGCTAGTTCCTTGATAAAAAAAATAGACTAGGTTAGTCTTAATCAGGGTTTATGAAGGAATCTGCCTGCCTGGACTAGAAGATGTATTGGGAAGAATAGTGAGGATTAAGGGTGCAGAGGAGACTGAGTCAGATACTCAGGCATGAGCAACTGAGACTGATTTGTTTAACATATGTAATTACAGACAGGACAGTCTGTAACTAATTATTTTTTGGCAGCTGGCACTCATTTTTATGGATACATGATAGATGGATGGATGGTTGGATGGATGGATGGATGGATGGATGGGTAGATGAACTGGAAATGAATAAATGAATCTCATATTGAATGATCAGTAGCTTTAGATGTTGAGAACATGTTTTTAAATGTTTTAGTTTTATACACACACATTTAAATCTCAGAAGCTGAATCTAGAGAGATTAAAAACAAACATAACCCATAAAAGTCCACACAGCCAAACCATACACAGTGTTCTTATATTAAAACAAATGTAAGCCAGATATTACCTTCTTCAAGAGCACTACCAACTTCTTCGTGACTTTCCTCTTCTGCATCTAAGTCAATCCGCTTTTCTGTGTTGTTCCAAAGACTCCAGCACAGGCGGTATAGCTAACCAGAGACAACACACAAGTTCATTAGTGATGGGGAGATACTTACAATGATCCAGTGATACCTTGTTCAGTATACAGTTTTAAAAACATAACTGTGCCGGGACTGTATAGGTTAAAGAGGAAAGGTGTCCCACAAACTCTGTCATCAAAACACACCAAACATTTTGAATGATTCTGTTTCTGGATCTGTCATGTTTAGATAGTATCTGTGAGCTGTTCTTGATTTCCACCTTTCCATGTGCCTTTCTTAACACACATGTAAACTTCTACCAACTGCGATTTTAAACTAAATTTGTTTTCATTTTGATTGCTATCATTTCAGATTTTCATGCTTGATCTGTTTGTTGATTAATACCAGCACTATGGAGAGAGAGGCAGGAAGACTCTATGAATTCAAGGTTAGCCTGATTTATAACAATAATGTTGTCAAACTTATACAAATTGGTCCATGATTTTCTTCTACCAGTTTGTGAGTATTTAGCTTTCTTGTTTGTTCTTGATATAAAAATTACAAGCTTTTATGTTATCTCTAAGATTCCCTTAGATATATAAATATAAATATAAACACTTAATATATCCATTCATGCCGGGCGTTGGTGGCGCACGCCTTTAATCCCAGCACTCGGGAGGCAGAGGCAGGTGGATCTCTGTGAGTTCGAGGCCAGCCTGGGCTACCAAGTGCGCTCCAGGAAAGGCGCAAAGCTACACAGAGAAACCCTGTCTCGAAAAACCAAAAAAAAAAAAAAAATCCATTCATTATATTAATCCACTTGATTTTTAAAACATCCTTCTTCAGAGTCCTTGAATTCTAACCCTGACTTTCACTGGCTTCATTCTAGACTTCCCCTGTTGCCTGGCGTACCCATCACTGCTTTGGTAGGTGAGTTTGCAGCAGTTTTCATGGCTATCTGTGAAACAGCTCTTGCTACTAATCAGTCTGCTTCAGAAGTTGAAAGTTCACAATACATTCGAACCAAATGATGATCTCATTCATCCCCGAGACCAGTTCTTTAAAAATTATTACTAGGCTATGAATATTCCTATTGTCATATATCTTCATATTTACATTTTGCCTTGATGAGTAGGTGTTTTCTTGTGTACTTTTGTTCCATGCCCACTATCTAACGAAAGTGTTTAGTGATGAATTCTGGTAACATGTCACTAATAAAGTTTTTTGTTTTGTTTTGTTTTTAGCGGCTACATGTTTCAAGTTCCCAAAATAGACATCTTGAACTGGCTGCTCCTCAAGCATATATACAAATAGGTGCTACATTAAAGATTGTGAATGATAAACACAAAATACATAGCTGTATTATTACATGCTAGTAATAAACTGAAACATTGTTATTAAATAATTAGTATACATATTTTTAAAGGATTAATGTCCCTTGTTTTAAAGATAAGTCTATTTTATTTTGAAATGATATTATAGGGTAGTATAATATTCTGATTGTTTTTTCCTGATTCAACCATGTTATGAACATTTAAATATAAATTAGTGCTTCCTTGTTGTATATTTATTCTGTTACTGATGGAAATCTGGATTGCATCTATTTTTTTTACTTAGAAACATTTGCAGAGAGACTTCTTATATTTCTTGTTTTTGTGTATATATTTCTACATAAACTACTAAAGGTAGAATTATTAATTCATAGGTATAAGAATTTTTTAACAGCAAATACAAGTTACCCTCTTACAAATCGTAAAATTTACACATTCACCAACAAGTGTGGATTGTAGAAAATTTCCCACTTTCTTACCAACACTGAACATTTTTTGGTCAAAAATGAATATCATATTTCCTATGTTCTTGTCCCTGTTGCTGTGTGCATTTTATCTCTATTCATGTTGTGGATGATATTTGGTTTGCCCCTGTGTCTGCCCAGTTCAGGTACCTCTTCTGTTCTCGGGTATTTTGTGGTCTCTTAGGCAAAACCAAGTGCTGTCATTCTGGTATCCTGAAGCAGTGGTATAGAGCTTCCTCCAAGCTCCATTTTGAGGATTTTGAATTCCCAGTTCATTCCCTAATCTCACATCTCCATTCTCTGGTGTTTTGCATGTGCTGGGTGAAAAGCTGTTGTTTAGATGGATTCTAGCTCCAGAGTTACCCTGATTCCGTTGCCTGAGCCTGTACAGAAGCCAACAGTGCTAGGAAGGGAAGAAATGCAATTTTTAAATTAGCATGGAGTCATCACTCATTACTCACATGAACATCGGGAATTGGTTTTGTTAGGTAGGAGATTCCCAGGACTATTAATATGGTCACAAAAAAAATGATGATGGCAAAGTACATATAGTGCACTCCACAGATAATCGTTGGACAGTTACTGGGAGCTAAGCAACTCCCTGTTCCATATGCAAACTCTGTGATCATACGAATAAGGCCTATCACAAGTCCAACCATTAGCCCCCAGAACGCTCCCTGAAAAAAAAAAAAAGAATGAAATCAATGCTCAGAAACATGAGATCTTTGAAGTAAGCACAGTTACCATGCTGCCTGCTCCATCAAGGAAAAGTAAGTGGCAAACCATGAGGACGGATTTTCAAAGAAAGTTGCAGATATGTCTGTACTAGTGGGATATTGTTGTCCTCGTTTCTCAGG
Organism: Peromyscus nudipes; assembly: GCA_902168325.1. Classification (NCBI taxonomy): domain Eukaryota; kingdom Metazoa; phylum Chordata; class Mammalia; order Rodentia; family Cricetidae; genus Peromyscus; species Peromyscus nudipes. The sequence goes on from CABHPH010136873.1 coordinate 10,345, forward strand.
TACCAGAGCACTTTAATACCTGTTTGTTTTGATTTAGGTCTATGTGTGTGTGTGCTTATTTGTAGGTGTACCACATGCATGAAGTAAGTACCTGCAGAGGCCAGAAGAGGGTGCTAGATTTCCTGAACCTGGAGTCCAGGCAATGAAGAGTGCCCAAGTGTGGGTTCTGGAAACCAACCTGGGTCCTCCACAGAGTAGCAAGTGCGCTTAACTTCTGAACCATCTCTCTGGCTCTCTAGTGTGCATTTCTTTCTCTTATATTCCATTCATTATTGACAAATGATATTTGTATACACTTATGGGTACAGTTTATATTATGATGTATATATTACAAAATGACTTAAATTATTTAATTTCCATACTTCAACATCACATTTTAAAATTTTTTTTGAACTCCAGAACTCTGCTGTATACTCTAACCAAAGCTGAGGTTTTCTTCACTTTTGTTTTTCAATCTATAGGTTTAAACACTTGCTACTTATCTCTCCAAATAAGCAGCTCTATGACTTACATAACTGTCAGGGCTGATAATAGGTATGTTTGACAAGGCAAAGCTTCCCTTTTCTCCCAGAGATCTATGGTGTTGGAAACACCCACTCTCAGTTCTGCTCTCGGGAACTAGCATGGCATGGGGATTAGGATCATGGGCTCTAGACCGCAGGAGACCACATTTGAATCCCAACACCCTACTTATTAAGTAAGACATGGCAGGCAAAATAGACATCCATTTCTCCACACATGTTCCTTAACTGAAGGTTATATTAATAGGACTAACACTCAGGAACAGTTCATGGATTAAGGTAATGGTCTGCAAGAATCAATCATTTATAGAATAATAGCGTTTAACATATTTGAGTTAGTACTAATGTAGTAGATTTTTTTCTTTTACCTTTTTAGAGCTTTATTAGGAGAGAGAGAGAGAGAGAGAGAGAGAGAGAGAGAGAGAGAGAGAGAGAGAGACGCAGAGAGAGACAGAGACCTCATGGAGGGAAAGTACAGAGACAGTACAGAGAGAGGTAGATTTTTCTTATAAACATTTTACATGTCCTCTGTTTCTACCCTCTTAGTAACACTCAAATAAGGTAGGTACCACTGTTGATTTTGTATTACAGGTTTGCATGATTTACTTGAGATCGATACACTAAAATTGTAGAGCTATGACTAGACCCTGGAAGTCTCTCCAAAATGTGTTTTGGTCAACACTTTGCCGTGAATGTATGTAATTTATGAGAAATGTAAAGACTTTTTATTTGAGTGGGCACTGTATAGTCATATATATCTGTGAGGATTATAAATTGTGGCTTACCACAACTGAAGTTGAAATGGCCCTTAAGTGATAGACATAGGTTGGACAGAATGCATTATTTTTGAGATGGAGTATCACTGTGTTGCCTGGATTGGTCTTGAACTTCTGAATTCAAGATGTCTTCCTGACACAAGCTCCTGAATAAGATTCTGGAACTATAGGTGTGGGCCACTGCACCTGAGTAAATCAACGCCTTTTCCCATCCCAGAAGAAGTTCTGATTTTTGCCTCGTTCTTGCAAATGTCCCCTTACCTGCTCATTGGCTCTTTTACAGAAGATGGCAAGCATGAAGATGGCACCAACGGGAGGCCCGATGTAGCTGGAAAATGACGCCATGTAGTGGAACAGCTGTCCATTCTGTGACGCCTGTACCAATGGGACCCACAGGATGCTGATGACGATTAGAACGATGGCGAAGAGCCTGTCCGGGAAAACATGGTGATTTAGAGATTAAGCAAAAGCATTATGTCGGCTTCCACTGCTCCTGAAGCTATTCTTCTGCTCTTTCATTGGTGTTCCAGGTAAAGTCAAGCTGCTTGACCTTGCACAAACCAACACCATGCCCAATGGTAGTAAAATGTCAATGAATAAACTTCTTTTCAATAACTAGCCACTACATTTTTATGTATAGCCTTAACTTCCCACTCACAAATCAACTCAAGTTGCAGCAATTAATAGTTTGTAATATATACATCGATTAGAAATAAACACTAGACTATTTCTATCTATCAGTAATCATTTGTATTGTAAATAAAGCCGACTTATATTTTGGCTTTTTCATAGCTTGGGGGAAATTGAGTCAATTTGCATAGACTCAAATTAAAATATCAAATATCTAAGAATGTTGCATGTCATGGCAAGAAATGCTATGTATGCATTTCCTAACTAGAGTATTGCAGCAACTAAAATGAATGTGTTAAAATACTGTTAAGAGATAAAAAGCTGTTAGAGGTAGCTGCAGTCCGTGGGAAATGACTTCATTTTTAAACCCTAGTGTCTTAAGTGCTTGTCAACAAACAATTTACTAAACAGTCTGTCCACCTGAGCAAACAGTGGTAGTGGGGTGCATGGGAGCCCAACTTGTCAGGGTATAGATGGATAAGTGTCCCGTTCAAACTTCATAAACCACTATACTCTTAACAACATTAGAACAACAATTAATGAAAAGTTTTAGCATAATGTCAAAAATATTAGTGATTCAATTAACTATCCCCACCATATTCATAACTATCACTGGAAAACAAACATGTGCCTCTCCAGCTCACCTAACTTCAGTGCCTCCTGTTACATACATAATCAAATCTAAATCCATGCTGTCAGTCAGTGAGCCTGTTTCGTGTCTCTTGTTTACCATGCTAAGCTTGTGCTGTATCACACTCACATGCCCCTGTGTATTAACATGACTTTTTGCTTTCAATAAAAATACCATATCCTGTCCACTGATTTGTTTGTTTGTTTGTTTGTTTTTGTTTTTCGAGACAGGGTTTCTCTGTGTAGCTTTACGCCTTTCCTGGAACTCACTTTGGAGACCAGGTTGGCCTCGAACTCACAGAGATCCACCTGCCTCTGCCTCCCAAGTGCTGAGATTAATGGCGTGTGCCGCCACCACCTGGTACACTGATTCTTGTGTAGAAGGTAGAAGATGGATGCTCAAAACAGTGATTAAAAAAAAGTATTCTGACTAGAAAATTCAGGTCCAGATGGGTTCACAGCAGAATTTTACCAAACTTTCAAAAAATATTACAGCTAATACTTCTTAAATTATTAAACAAATTAGAAACAGAAGAAATGCTTCCAAACTCCTTGAATGAAGCCAGGATTACTCTAATACCAAAATAATGTAAAGATACAACAGATAACAAAACTTATAAACCAATATCCCTGATAAACATGACTGAAAAAAAACTTCAATAAAATACTTGCAAATGGAATACAAACATATATCAAAAAGATCATCCATCATAGCCAAGTTGGTTTTATCTCACAGATTCAGGAATAGTTCAACATACACAACTCCTAATTGTAATAAATCATATACATGGACTTAAAGCAAAAGTCACATGATCATCTTAATAGATGCAGAAAAGGCCTTTACAAAATTCAATGACTTCATGATAAAAGTTTCAGAGAGAATAGGACTGGAGGGAACATATCTTAACATGATAAAAAATTATCCACAACAAACTCATAGCCATCATCATCCTAAATGAAAGAAAAGTCAAAGCAATCCCATTGAAAACAGAAAGAAGCCAGGGCTGCCCACTATACCCACTCCTTTTCAATATAGTTCTGGAAGCACTAGCTGGACCACAAAGGCAAGAGAGGATAATTAAAGGATTACAAATAGGAAAAGAAAAGTCAAACTATCCCTATTTGCAAATGACATGATATTATACATAAGAGATCCCAAAAATTTCACCAGAAAAATTCTAGAAATTATAATAAAAAACCTTCAACAATGTGGCAGGATACAGAATCAAATCACAAAAATACATTAGTTTTTCAATATACCTACAACAAACACCAAGAAAGAGATTGTGAACATGTTCTATCCATGAGAACCTCAAAAACTTAAAATATTGAGGAATAAACTCAACCAAGAAGGTAAAAGAGCTCTAACATGAAAATGTTAGATTTTTGAAGCAAGAGATTGAGACAGACACTAGTAAACGGAAAGACCTTCCATGATCATGGGCTGGTAGTATTAATATTGTAAAAACGACCATCCTACCAAAAGCTCTTTACTGATTAAAAGCAATCCCAATTAAAATCCATCTCATACTTCACAGAAATAAAAGCATCCTATAATTCATATACAGAACCTTAAAGACCCTGGATAGCCAATGCAATTCTGAGCAGAAAAAAAATTGATGGAGTAAAAACCATTCTATATTTCAATATATTACAGATCTATTTTAATAAAAACATTATATAGTGGCACAAAAACGGATGTGTAGGCTGATGGAGTAAAATAGAAGACTCAAACATGAGTGCATGTAACTACAACTCTCTGGTCTTTGACAAAGATGCCAAAAACATACACCAAAAGAAAGACAACATCTTCAACACATGGTAGTGGGAAAACTGAACGTCTACGTGCTGAATGATGAAATTAGGCTCGCAACTATTACCTTGCACGAAACTAACTACAAAAGATCAAAGAACTGAGTGTGAACCCAACTTGACTTTCAGTAAAAGCAAAAACATTGAAATTACCAGAGGAAAAGATCGGCAGTATCTACATGGTATTGGTGTGGGAACGGACTTTCTCATAGAACTCCATTTGCCCAGGAATTAAAGCTAGTAATTGATAAGCAGTACCTCATGAAAATTAAAAGCTTCTGCACAGCTACTGAGACAATCAGTGGAGTGAAGAGGAAGCCTACAGAATGGGAGAGACTTTTTGCCAGCTATACATGTGACATTGGATTAATACCAGAATATAAAAATAACTTTTAAAAAGGTTTTTAAAAAAAAGACACATTGAGAAAGTGAGCTACAGATCTCAACGGAAAGTTCTCAAAAGAAGAAATAAAATTGCTATAAAAAGTATCCCAAAAAATAGTTATCAGTTCTATCAATTAGTGAAATGTAATTTAAAACAACTTTGAGATGTCATCTTACCCAAGTCAGACTGGTTAATATCAACAAGACATCCAACAACAAATTCTGGAGAGATTTGGGGGAACAGGAGCCCTCACTTGCTATTGGTGTGATTGTAAACTAGTGCAGTCATTTTAGAAATCAGTGTGGGGAACTCTCAAAAAGCTAAAAATAAATCTACCATATGATCCAGATATACCGCCACTTTGACATATGAGCAAAGAACTCAATACCCTACTTCACAGATACTTGATAAGCAATGTTCATTGCCTTTCTATCTACAATAGCTAGGAAATGGAAACAGCAGAAATGACCTTCATCTGACAAATGCCTAGTGAAAATGTGATATATGTACATACATATATATGTGTACACACACACACACACACACACAAATGTCTCTAATTTGTGGTCCTTCGTTTCAAATCATCATATGTGAGTATATGACTTGGAAAAGTGGTA
>CABHPH010136874.1:72-21075 GCA_902168325.1 Peromyscus nudipes
CTAGTTAACATCATAGTTGTACCATGTGCCTTGCACTACTAGTTAACGTCATAGTTGTACCATATGTAACCACTACCAGTTACCACAACACCTCCTGCATTGACCACCTTGCAGAGACATGGATGGATCCTGCTGTGGTTTGACTATGGCTTGATCCCACAGAAACTCAGGTGGAGATTTCATTGCCAAAGTAATGGTCTTGAGAAATAGTGGGCTGGGTCTCTGGGGCTCTGATGAAGGGATTAACTCTCAGAGCAAGTTTGCTTCAGTGTTAGTCACTTTCTGTTGCTATAACAGAATACCTGGGGAAAAAACAGCTGAAGATTTATTTAGGCTCCCGGGGCGGTGGTGGCGGCACATACCTTTAATCACTTGGGAGGCAGAGGCAGGTGGATCTCTGTGAATTTGTTGCCAGCCTAGTTTACAGAGTGAGTTCCAGGACAGTCACACAATGTCTTCCTGTCTCCAAAACCAAAACAACAACAAAGATTTATTTAGGCTAATGATTTTAGAGGCTTTGGTACATACTTGGCTGGCTACATTGCTTTTAGGCCTTCCTTGGGTAAGGCAGAAGCTTCATGAGGGAGTAGCATAGCAGAGGAAAGAGGAAGGGGAGGGGAGTGACCCGGGACCATGTGTACTTCTCCTGCGCACAGTCTCATGCTTCCTCCACCTGGGCCCCATCTTCTAGGTTCCACACACTCCCAATGATGCTATCAGATACTGATTTCATCAAGGGATTGATCAATCCTTTGATTAGATTAGAGTCACCAGGATCCAATTTGGGGCTCAAAAGCCCCATCTTTGAACATTACACTGTTACTAGGCCTTCAGTGCAGTTTTTCTTTCTAATAATTAGGGTTTTTTAAAATTTTTTTTCTGTGCATGTGTGCATCTTTACACACACATGTGGAAGTCAGAGAGCAACTTTTGTGAATTGATTCTGCCCTTCCACGATGTGGATTCTGGAAGTTGAACTCTAGCTATCAGATTTGGTGTCAGGTACCTTACCCTCTGAGCCATCTTGCTGGCCTGAGGTTTTAGTTGGGGGTGAGGATAGTTGTGAGGGTAATGCATGTGCATGGATGTGTGCAGATGCCTGCATCTGTGTGCAGATATATAGAGGCCAAAGAAGGACACTGGGTATGCGCTCTGTCCTTCTCCATTCTATTTCTACTGAAACCAGAGCTGGGTTGGTGGCTAGCAAGCCCCAGGCAGTCCTTGTGTCTTTGTTTCCAACAGCACTGCAATTACAGGCGTGCACATAGTCAGACCCAGCCTTTGACGTGGATGCTGGTGGGTCCCTAGAGCTGTGCAGCAAGTGCTCTTACCCACTGAGTCACCTCTCTAGCTCCCATACATGAGTTTTTAAGATACGAATACATTTCTTATTCAAACCAGAACAATTCCTTTTGTCCCTTGTCTTTCTTTCCTTTTGTTTGTTTTTTTCCCTTGTCTTTCTTTTGCATCCTGTTTCCCCTTCTACTTTTCTGCCATGCATAGAGCATCATGTAGTATTCACCAGAAGCTGAACAAGTACTAGTACCATGTTCTTGGATTTCCAGAGCTGTGAGCCAGAAATAAACCTTTATAAATTATCCAGCCTCGAGTATTTTGTTATAGCAACGGGAATACACTGAAATGGACCCCCACTCAAATTTGGTTCACATACCAAGACTTCTGGTGCCACACACCCCAACCAAGATGATATAAAAGTATATTAGATACATATGGGGCTTTCTGGAGAAAGAACAGATTTCTAACTCTGATTTGAAAGTGACTTGAGAAAACAGGGAAAGGACATATATTTGGAGATTTTATCGTGGCTGGGGTGGTACTAAGGTGAAGGTCCCTGTGTAGGCACTGAGACATGGCATGGTTTGAAATTCCTTCTGGTGCCAAAGGAGGGTTTGTTTTCTGCTTGCCTGATGTAAGCAGACAGAGAGGTGGGGGTGGAACTGAAGAGTCAGCAGTTGTGTTAAACTTTCTCATTGCTATGACAAATGACTGGCAGGAACCATCTAAGAGAAGAAGAATTTTATGATTTATTTAGATGGAGCCTCATGTAGCACTGTGTAGCTGAAGCTGGCCTAGAACTCCCAAGAGCTAATTATAGGTGTGTGCCCCCTTGCCTGGCCGGGAGGATTTATTTTTGTTCACAATTCCGTTAAGTTTCAATCCATCATAACAGGAAGAGTGTGACAAAGCAGAGCAGTAACATGTCCCCAAAGACATACCTCCAGTGATGCTCTTCCTCTAAGGAAGCTGTTTCCCAATAATATTATCATAGTATGAATCCACTAGGGGGTCAGTCTGTTCATTATGTCAGAGCACTCGGGGTCTTACTGCTCCAGGAACAATTGTTTACAAGCCAAGTTGTGTTTTACTAACTTCTTTCTCTAGTTTTGTTGTTGTTGTTGTTTTGTTTTTGGGTTTTTTTTGGGGTTTTTTTTTTTTTGGTTTTTCGAGACAGGGTCTCTCTGTGTAGTTTTGGTGCTTGTCCTGAATCTCGCTCTGTAAACCAGGCTGGCCTTGAACTCACAGAGATCCACCTGGCTCTGCCTCCCAAGTGCTGGCATTGAAGGTGTGTGCCACCACTGCTCAACTTTTACCAACTTCTTAAGCATTTCTAAATTCAATCAAGTTAAATTAACCATATTAATTGCAGCCACACTTCATTAATGGAATCTCTCTCTCTCTCTCTCTCTCTCTCTCTCTCTCACACACACACACACACACACACACACACACACACAGGGCCTCATGCTTGCTAGGCAAGTGCTCTCTCGTTCTTTTCACTTTTTTAAAATTTTTCAAGTAAAGCCTCATTAAGATACTCAGGCTGGCCTTGAACTCAGGTATCCAGGTAGCCCTTAAAACTTGTCATCCTCCTGCCTTAGCTTTTCTAGTGCTGAAATTGTGGGTATGTACCACTAGACTTGGCTAGAATCACATTTTGTTGTTTACTTTTGAGACAAGGTCTCACATAGCCCAGACTGGCCTCTGATTGAATTTCTGGTCCTGCTGTCTCTACCTCCCAAGTGCTGGGATTATAGGTGTGTACCACTATGCTTGGCTAGACTCACTTTTTTTTTTTTTGAGACAGGGTTTCTCTGTGTAACAGCTCTGGCTGTCCTAGAACTCGCTCTGTAGACCAGGCTGGCCTGAAACTCACAGAAATCCACCTGCCTCTGCCTCCCAAGTACTGTGTAGAGGCAGGCGGATCTCTGTGAGTTCGAGTCTAACTTGATCTACAAAGCGAGTTCCAGGACAGCCAGGGCTACACAGAGAAACCCTGTCTTTTTTTAAAAAATTATTTATTTATTTTTATTTTATGTGCATTGGTGTTTTGCCTGTATGTCTGTGTGAGGGTTCCCTGGAACTGGAGAGTTACAGACAGCTGTGAGCTGCCATGTGGATGCTGGGAATTGAACCCAGGTCCTTTGGAAGAGCAGTCAGTGCTCTTAACCACTGAGGCATCTCTCCAGCCCTGAGAAACCCTGTCTTAAAAATCAAAACAAACAAAAAGAAAACAAACAGGTATCTAAAAATAATAATAAAAGCAAGGAAGTTTTCCAGTTTTCAGTAATACTAAGATTGATCAGAGGGCTCACTGGTCATGGTCTAATTCTTCCTTTGCACACTTGAATTCCCCCTTTATGATGAAGTATTATGTTGGAGAAACAGCGTTCTGTGAATATCCTCTTTTCTGCCCACCTTTCATCCTTCCGTAATTGATTTCTTTGGTATTTTGTCAAATAATGAAAAGGTTAAGCAACACAAAATGGTACATATTATCAGTGTGACATATTTCTGTTGATTTTTTTTTTTTTGCCTTTGACTTTGCCTGGCCTGGAGCTCACTATGTAAATCAGTCTGGCTTCGAACTCAGATCTGCCTATTTCAGCCTCCTAAAGGCTTATAAGTTGTACCACTACACCCTGCTCTGTTGACCTTGATCACCTGGCTTAAATTTTGTTTGCCAGTTCATCAATATATAAGGTTAATTTTCCTCTGAGGGACCCTTTTCCATACTGTACCATTTGTTAGTATGTTAGTTAGCATGTTATAATGTGCAGCACACATTTAAGGAGTAGGAATTAGGCCTCATTTCATTGAGGGTAGAATGTTCACCTTATTTGACATTCTTCTCTGTGGGAGATTTGTCTCCATATTTATTTACTCAATTTTATTGCTGTGGGCTCATGAACATTTATTTCATACTTTTGAGTTATATACTACAATTCAAGGTGTTCTACATCTAAGCATGGGGATCCGGTTCAGTTGGTTCCTGAGTCACCTTGATATATCCACATCTTTACAGAGTTAGGTTTTTTGCTTTTTGTTTTTGTTTTTGTGATACAGGGTCTCTTGTAGCCCAGGCTGAGTTCTGATCATCCTCCTTTACCTTTGGAATTCTGGGATTATAGCTGTGCACTACCACACCCATTCAAGTTAGCTTTTGTGGGTTTTTTTTTTAAGATTAATTTATTTATTAAGTATACAATATTCTGCCTGCATGTATGCCTGCAGGCCAGAAGAGGGTGCCAGATCTCATTACAGATGGTTATTAGCCACCATGTGGTTGCTGGGAATTGAACTCAGGACCTCTAGAAGAATAGTCAGTGCTCTTAACCTCTGAGCCATCTCTCCAGCCCCCCTTTTGTGGGTTTTTCTGCCTCAGTGTTCTGAACATACCTCTACCAGTGCATTTAACTCAGTGTATTTAAATCACAAAACAACCTACTTTTCTTGGACTCCAGGTTTATCTTACATGGTTTAGTTCTTGCCATGGTCCTAGAATCAACCATGTTTTCAGAGAGCTGGTTCCTTTAATTGTGGAGTTATATTAGAATCCTAGGTGTGGTACTAAGTGTGCTTATTGCTACTATCATTGCTTCTAGACCCTCTGATGACAGAGAGCAAGTAAGCAGATGTGTATAATGTAGATATTTCTATCTACATTAAAGTAGACATGGGTTTGTACCGTTGTCCCCAGCTCTGCTCTGTCCCTCCGTAGCTCTCTCTCACCATGTCTATTGTAAACTCCTACTCCAGCAGTCAGAAACTTGGCTCTTACAATCTGTCATCAGTCACTTACCTGTTCAAGTCCACTATCCATGAATTATTACTGTTAAAACCGAAGTTCTGCTGGGCGGCGGTGGCGCATGCCTTTAATCCCAGCACTCGGGAGGCAGAGCCAGGTGGGTCTCTGTGAGTTTGAGGCCAACCTGGTCTACAGAGTGAGTTCCAAGACAGGCACCAAAACTACACAGAGAAACCCTGTGTCAAAAAAACAAAAAACAAAACAAAACAAAAAAACCACAGAAGTTCTGGTTATTATGTTCTCAGTTTGTCCTGTACTGTCACAACATAGATCATTGCTGACACCAGATGGGTGGAGGAGATTCACACATTTGCACACATACTGTGAAGCAATTCCAACAGTTTCTACTGCTGTGATAAAGCATCATGACAAAAACAACTTGGGAGGGAACGGGTTTATTTCGCCTCACAGCTTACAGCCCATCATGAAGGAAGGAAAGTCAAGGCAGGAACTGGAGCAGAGACCACAAAGGAGTGCTGTTTACTGGCTTGCTTGCTAGTGGCTTGCTTAACCTGCTTTTTTTTTTTTTTTTTTTTTACAAAGGACAGGACCACCTGCCCAGGGGTGGTACTGCCCACAGTAGGCCGGGCCCTCTCACTAAAACACTACATCTACAGACTTGTATACAAGACCACCTTATGGAAGCATTCTCAATTAAGATTCCCTCTTTCCAACCAGACTGGTAGTGTGCACCTTTAATCCCGGCACTTGGGAGGCAGAGGTAGGCATATCTCTGTGAGTTCCAGGCCAGCCAGGACTACATTGAGAGACCTTGTCTCAAAAAAAAATCCCTCTTAGATATGCTACAGGTTTATATATATGTTATATGTACAGGTTTGTGTCAAGTTGACAAACCAACCAACCCAGACTGAAAGTCCTAACCCCTTGATCTATATACTTCCAATAGTCTGTGATGATCTCTCTCTCTCTCTCTCTCTCTCTCTCTTTCTCTCTCTCTGTGTGTGTGTGTGTGTGTGTGTGTGTGTGTGTGTAGTGTTAGATGTATAGGTGTGTGGGTGCATGCATATGAGGGTGCATGTGCATATATACATATATCATGTGGAGGTCAGGTACAACCTCAGCTGCCATTCTTCAGGCTCTATCCACCTGCTTTTTGAGATAGGATCTCGCATTTATCTGGAACTCACCAATTAGGCTAGGCTGACTGGCCAGCAAGACTCAGGGATCCTCCTGTTTCCACCCCCCACCCAGGTTTGGGATTACAAGTGCTTGCCACTACTCCCACTTTTTTTTTTTTTTGTTTCTTGAGACAGGGTTTCTTTGTATAGCTTTGGAGCCTGTCCTGGAACTCACTTGGTAGCCCAGGCTGGCCTTGAACTCACAGAGATCCGCCTGCCTCTGCCTCCACTGCCGGGCCACTACTCTCACTTTCTGCATGGATACTGAGGAGCAGACTCGGGTCTTCATGCTTGTATGGCAAGCCTGTTCTGACTGAACTGTTTTTACAGCCTTTGCAACTTTTGAAACATTTTATTTTATGTGTGTGTTGTACCAGACTTTTTCTTTTGAGCCACCAACCAGCTCCCAAATCATCACACAGAGACTTACTAGTTATGAAGCTCGGCCATAGCTTAGGCTCGTTTCTTGCTAGCTCTTATAACTTAACCTGTTTCTCTTCATCTATGTTTTGCCTCAGGGCTTTTTACCTTTCTTCTGTATATCTTACTTTCACTGCTTCCTGTGTCTGGCTGGCTGGTGGCTGCCTGGCTTCTGGCCCTAGGTGTGTCCCCCTCTTTCTCCCTCATTTTCTCCTCCTCCTCTCTCTCCAGCCTAGATTTTTCCTCCTGCTTATTCTCTCTGCCCATCAGCCCCGCCTGTCCCTCTCCTGCCTAGCTAGTCAGCTTTTTATTAGACCAATCAGGTGCCTTAGGCAGGCAAGGTGAAACAAATGCAACACATCTTCACATCGTTAACAAAGGCAGCACAAGCAAATGTAACATACTTTCACATAGTGAAAGTGATATTCTACAGCATAACAAATGTAACCCATCTTTGCCTAGTTAAAATAATATTCCAGCCAAGTGGTGGTGGCGCACACCTTTAATCACAGCACTCGGGAGGCAGAGCCAGACAGATTTCTGTGAGTTCGAGGCCAGCCTGGTCTACAGAGCGAGCTCCAGGACAGACACCAAAACTACCCAGAGAAACCCTGTCTCGGAAAAAACAAACAAAAATAATAATAACATTCCATAGCAGTGTGTGCCTGAGTGTGTGAATATGCACCATGTGCATGCAGGAGCCTGTGGCAGGCACTTCCTACCTTACACATTTTTGCTTTGTTTGGAGTCTTTCCATGTAGACCTTGCGATTCTGGAATTCACCATATAGATTGGAGTTAAAGGCAGAACTGAACCCATGATCTCTGCCAAGAGAGGTCTCTTAACCACTGAGTTCCCTGTGATGATTTTAATACATTGAGTTATTATATAAATGCACTGTGTGCTGGACAGTTTTATGTCAACTTGACACAAGCTAGTCACCTGAGAGGAGGGAACCTCAAGAAAATGCCTCTATAAGATCAAGCTGTAGGCAAGCCTTAGGGCATATTCTTAATGGTTCATGGGGGAGGGCCCAGCCCACTGTGGGTGGTATCTTCACTGGGTTGGTGGTCCTGGGATCTATAAGAAAGCAGGCTGAGTAAGCTGGGGGAAGCAAGCCAGTAAGCAGCTCTCCTCCATGGTCTCCGCAGCAGCTCCTGCCCTCAGGTTCCTGCCCTGCTTGAGTTCTTCAGTGGTGAACAGTGATATGGAAGTGTAAGGTGAATAAACCCTTTCCTCCTTCCCAAGTTGTTTTTTTGGTCATGGTGTTTCATCATAGCAGTAGTTACCCTAACTAAGACACACTAAGTACACTTACTGGGAATATTGAGGCAGAACAACAGATTACCCGGGACATGGGGTAAGAAAAACCTTAAGTGAGGCCTGAACTGTATCTTTTTAAAAACTTCTTACTGGTATGTATTAATTATATAAAATAGTGGTTTCATTACGACACTTTAATTGTGTGTGTGTGTGTGTGTGTGTGTGTGTGTGTGTGTGTGTTTGTGTGTAGATAGTACTTTGATGGTATTTATCTCCCTATTACTCATTTAAAATGATTTGTAGTAGCATCTGGTTGTTTTGTTTGTTTGTTTGTTTTTTGCAAATAACATGATTTCCTTCTCTTCCCCCTCCTCTTCTTTTTTTGAGACAGTATTTATGTAGCCCTGGCTGTCCTGGAACTGCTGTGTAGACCAGAGTGGCCTCCAACTCACAGATCGGTCTGCCTCTGCCTCCTGATGCTAGAATTAAAGGCGTGCACCCCCATGCCTGGTGACTTTCTTCTTAGTAATATCTGAGTAGTGCTCCATTGTGCATATAAATATATGTGAAAAACATTAGTGTCAATCACCTGGCTACTTTTATGGCTCTGAACTCTTACATCCCAATACAGAGTCAGAAGATCTGATGTTGAAACCCAGAGATCTGTGTCTTTAACAAGCCCCCTCCCAAGAAAGTCTATAGAAAATTGAGAATCGTCTTATTTTCTTTGTGGTACTGGAGATTGCACCCCAGGCTTTGTGAATGTTAGGCAAGTGCTCTACCATTGAGTTATATCACCAACCTGAGAATCAACGGGTTTTTTGTTTGTTTGTTTTTTAGCCTTTTGAGACAGTGTGTAGCTTAGGCTGGCCTTGAACTAACGATGTTCCTGCCTCCAGTGGAATTACAGGTGTCAGGTATCAGACCTACCTCTGAAAATCTTTAAAGAACAAGTGCGGTGAAGTGAGCGTAGTGAAAGAGGAGAGTGTTCTAGGAAGAGTACGGCGGTGTGAGCCTGTACTTAGAGGACACAGAAGCATGATGGGTGTAAACTCGTAGAATAACATTTGTAAGGCGCAGGCCTTCGATCACAGCACTCAGGAGGCAGAAACAGGCAGACCTTGGAGTTTGAGGCCAGGCCAGTCTGGTCTAGTCTACACAGTGAGTTCCAGAATAGCCAGGGCTACATAGGAATACACTATCTCTAAAACAAAAATGTATAAAGTAGGAAGTGACTAGTAAAGGCAGAGGGGTCAGAGGTTGCTGGCTATGTCAGAGAGGACTTGTAATACCAGATTAAGCAGCTTAAACTTTGTCCACCAGAGACATTTTTGAGTTATTGCCATCATCGAATGCTTATGCTGGGCATTTCGCCTATTGACACACTCCAGTTCAGTGACATTCATTATATTCCCATAAGTGTGTGGTGTGTTCAGATAATTGTGCACCTTTCACTAGCTAATTTTAGGACATTGTCATTACCCTCCAAAGAAATTTGTACCTGTTCAGCCATCCCCTCTCCAGCCCTAGTGGGTTATAAAGTGGTGCCCCATTGTGGTTTTGCTTCGAATTTCCCCATAACCAACATGGAGCATCTTTTTATGTTCTTATTTACCTTTTATTTATTTTGTTTTATGTTTTGGGGGTTTGTTTGTTTTTGTTTTTAGTTTTCAAGACAGGGTTTCTCTGTGTCGCCCTGACTGTCCTGGAACTTGCTCTGTAGACCAGGCTGGCTTTGAACTCACAGAGATCTGCCTGTTTCTGCCTTCAGAGAGCTGGGAATAAAGGCTTGTGCCACCACACCCAGTTCTAGAAAGTGTTTTTATTCTCATTTTTTAGGAACCTCCGTATTGTCTTCCATAGAGGCTATACTAATTAATATACATTCCCAGCAGTATGTAAAGATTGCTCCCTACCCAGAATTCCTGCTTTCTTGCCAGCATTTGTCTTCATTATTCTAAGTGGAGTGAGATGGAGTTTCTTTTAATTTTTTACTTATTAGTGTGTGTGTGTGTGTGTGTGTGTGTGTATGCGTGTGCATGCATGCAGAGGTCAGAGGACAGCTCTGGAGACTTCCTTCCTTCTTTCCTTCCTTCCTTCTATAATGGCTTCCAGAGAGTGAACACAAGTTGTAAGGCTTGTGCTGAAAGTGCCTTTACCGGCTGAGCTATCTTGCTGGGTCAGGATGAGTCTCATTGTGGTTTTTATTTGCATTTCCCTGATGACTAATATTGAGCATTTATTCATGTAAACCGTTGTCCATTTTTATTTTGTGTTTTTGAAATAGAGTCTCATGTAACTCAGGTCGGCGTCAGATTTGCTGTGTAGCTCAGACTGACATTAAATCCCTAGTCCTGTCTCGACTGTCCAAGTGTCGAGGTTATAGGCACAACACTAATGGTATTTCTGCTTTGTTTGTTTTGAAAGGGCAGGGTCTTAACTCTAGCCCAGGCTGGCCTAGAACTTTAAAAAGGCTTTTTTTTTTACCTGTCTGTCTGTCTGTCTGTCTGTCTACCTACCTACCTACCTACCTACCTACCTACCTACCTACCTACCTGAGTGCAGGTTGGTAGATGCACGTGACAGCATGTTTGCAGGTCACAGGACAACCCGAGGAAGTCAGTTCTCTTCCTCTGCCATGTGGGTTCCAGGGATCAAACTCTGTGGTCACGCTTGGTGGCAACCGCTCTACCCCATTGAGCCATCTTATCAGCCCTAGCCTAGAACTCTTGATCCTCTTCTCTCAGCCTCTGAAGTGCTTAGAGTACAAGTGTGTATTTTTTTCTTCTTTTGTTTTTTTTTCTTTTTTATTTATTATGTATACAGCATGTATGACTGCAGGCCAGAAGAAGGCACCAGATCTCATTACAGATAGTTGTGAGCCACCATGTGGTTGCTGGGAATTGAACTCAGGACCTCTGGAAGAGCAGTCAATGCTCTTAACTTCTGAGCCATCTCTCCAGCCCTAAACGTTATCTTCTTTTTTTTTTTTTTCTTTTTTGGTTTTTTGAGACAGGGTCTCTCTGTGTAGCTTTGCGCTTTTCCTGGAACTCACTTTGTAGCCCAGGCTGGCCTGGAACTCACAGAGATCCACCTGCCTCTGCCTCCAAAGTGCTGGGATTAAAAGCGTGTGCCACCACTGCCTGGCCTTTTTTTTTGTTTTTTGTTTGTTTGTTTGTTTTTTGAGACAGGGTTTCTCTGTGTAGTTTTGGTGCCTGTCCTGGAACTCACTCTGTAGCCCAGGCTGGCCTCGAACTCACAGAGATCCGCCTGGCTCTGCCTCCCGAGTGCTGGGATTAAAGGTGTGTGCCACCGCCGCCCGGCATGTGTTTATTTTTTTTCTGTGCTAATTAATATCTGCCACCCTGAATTAAGGTGGCTGGATGAACCTCAGCTGGTAAAATGCTTGCCTAGCATGAATAAAGCCCTGAGTTCGACCCCCAGCACCACACATAAAATTGAGCATAGCACATGACTATAATTCCTAGCACTCGTGAGATGGGTTAGAGGCTGGGGGATGAGAAGTTCAAGGTCATCCTTGGCTATATAGTGAGTTTAAGAAGAACTTCATGGGATGCTTGAAATTGTCTTAAAAAAAAAATCCCAACTACAGTCTGGATTCAAAAATGGACTCTGAAGCTTTCATAGAATATTCAGTCTGTTTCCTTTCTTTCTGTTCCCCTCCCTCTCTCATATTGGTAATTGACCCCAGAGGCTCCTTCATGCCAAGCAAGTATTTTACCACTTGAGCTATATCCCTAGTCTCATGTCATTATTTCTTTTCCTTTTTTAAAATAGATATGTGCAAGAAGCCAAAGAAGCAGCTAAGAATGGAGATCTGGAAGAAGCATTGAAACTTTTCAATTTGGCAAAGGACATTTTTCCCACCAAAAAGGTGATCAGCAGAATCCAAAAACTACAGGAAGCTTTGGAGCAGTTGGCAGCAGAAGAAGAAGACGATGAGTTCACAGATGTGTGCAACTCTGGCTTGCTGCTTTATCGAGAGCTGTATGAGAAACTCTTTGAGCACCAGAAAGAAGGCATCGCCTTTCTCTATAGCCTATATAAGGATGGAAGAAAAGGGGGCATCTTAGCAGATGATATGGGACTGGGAAAGACTATTCAGATCATTGCTTTCCTGTCTGGTATGTTTGATGCTTCACTTGTGAATCATGTGCTATTGATCATGCCAACCAATCTCATTAATACCTGGGTCAAAGAGTTTGCCAAGTGGACTCCAGGAATGAGAGTCAAAACCTTTCATGGCTCCAGCAAGGGTGAACGTACTAGAAGCCTGACACGGATTCAACAAAGGAATGGCGTCATTATCACTACCTACCAAATGCTAATCAATAATTGGCAGCAACTTGGAAGCTGTAATGGACAAGCATTTGTATGGGACTATGTCATTCTTGATGAAGCCCATAAGATCAAAAGTGCCTCTACCAAGTCAGCAATATGTGCTCGTGCTGTTCCTGCGAGTAATCGCCTCCTCCTCACAGGAACACCAATCCAGAATAATTTGCAAGAGCTGTGGTCCCTATTTGATTTTGCTTGCCAAGGCTCCTTGTTAGGAACATTAAAAACTTTTAAAATGGAGTATGAAAATCCTATTATTAGAGCAAGAGAGAAGGATGCTACCCCTGGGGAAAAAGCCTTGGGACTTAAGATATCTGAAAACTTAATGGAAATCATAAAACCCTATTTTCTCAGGAGGACCAAAGAAGAAGTGCAGACGAAAAAGGCAGACAACCCAGAGGCCAGACTTAGTGAAAAGAACCCAGGTGTTGAAGCCATTTGTGAGATGCCTTCCCTTACCAGGAAAAATGATTTCATTGTTTGGATACGTCTTGTGCCTTTACAAGAGGAGATTTATAGGAAATTCGTGTCTTTAGATCACATCAAGGAGTTACTAATGGAGACACGCTCACCTCTGGCTGAGCTGAGTGTCTTAAAGAAACTCTGTGACCACCCCAGGCTGCTGTCTGCACGAGCCTGTCATTTGCTGAATCTAGAGACTGCCACATTCTGTGCTCAGGATGACAATGAGCAAGAAGGTGCCTCAGATGTGGACAGCATTGATCACTTAACTGACCATGCACTGATGCAAGAGTCTGGAAAAATGTTATTCTTAATGGCCCTGCTCGAAAGACTTCGAGATGAAGGACAGCAAACTCTGGTGTTTTCTCAGTCAAGACAAATTCTCAACATCATTGAGCGCCTCTTAAAGAATAAGCACTTTAAGACGTTGCGAATTGATGGCACAATTACTCATCTCTGGGAACGAGAAAAAAGAATTCAGTTATTCCAGCAAAATAAAGACTACTCTGTTTTTCTACTTACCACTCAAGTAGGTGGTGTTGGCCTAACATTAACCGCAGCAACTAGAGTGGTCATTTTTGACCCTAGCTGGAACCCTGCAACTGATGCTCAAGCTGTGGATAGAGTTTACCGAATTGGGCAAAAAGAGAATGTTGTGGTTTATCGGCTAATCACTTGTGGGACTGTAGAGGAAAAAATATATAGAAGACAGGTTTTCAAAGACTCACTAATCAGACAAACTACTGGGGATAAGAAGAACCCATTCCGCTATTTTAGCAAACAAGAGTTAAGAGAGCTCTTCACAGTTGGGGATCTGCAGAACTCTGCAACCCAGATGCAGCTTCAATCTCTGCATGCTGCTCAGCGGAGATCTGATGAGAAACTAGATGAGCATATTGCCTATCTACACTCGCTGGGCATAGCGGGAATCTCAGACCATGATTTGATGTTCACCCGTGACCTGTCTGTTAAAGAAGAACTTGCCATGCTACAAGACTCTCTATACATTCAACAGAGAGTGCAGAAAGCTCAATTCCTTGTTGAATCCGAATCTCAGAATACAATGGAAAGACAAAGAACTGGAAGTGAGGAGGCCTGGCTCAAAGCACTTGCAATTCCTCCTCAACAGAAGAAGAAAGGTCCTGAATTGAACAAACCCCAGCCTCAACCTTCACACATTCTTACTAATCCTACCCAGGTAGAGGCTCTCAGTTCTCAAATGGCCAATATAAGCATTTATGACCAGTCTGCAGAGAGTGAGCCCCAAGATCACTCCAAGGCGCATGATGTTACTTTGCTGCAAGGTGATCCGCACCACTGTGAAAGTACATTTGATGCTGGCACTGTAGCTACTTCTCCCCAGGAGACTGGAAATATAGGAGGAGTTTGGACTGACTCTTCACTGGGACCTGCAAAATGTTTTGCAGCTGAAAATGAAGCTGTGCAAAAGAAGGCATTACAAGTGTCGCCTGGGCAAGAGTCCCTGCCAGAGAACCTTCTGGGAAGTTTTAATTATTCACCTAGACAATCCATCAAGGCTGATCTTGGGGCAAATTTCGATCTCCAGGATAGTGTGTTTTCATCTCACGGCAGTCCCACAGCCAATGCAAATCAAAACGTAGAGTCAGATGTCCACACAACTGAAATATCTGATGTCTTGTCAGCATCCACTAGTGCACCGCAGGGTGCTCAAGCAAGTGAGGCCCAGTTGGAGCTGGAAGAGAACCTTTTAAAATCACCACCACAGTATGCGTGTGACTTCAATCTTCTCCTGGAAGACTCTGCAGACACTAGACAAAATCTCTCCAGCAAGTTTTTGGAACATGTTGAGAAAGAAAATAGCTTGCAAAGCCCTGCAGCTAGCTCCAGGGCAGAGTCAGCCCTTAATCTTAGTTTGGATTCTTCTAGTAAGAGTGATGAAGAACCAGAAGTGATTAGTGTGAAAACCAGAAGCAAAGCTAGAAGGATCCTCTCAGACGATGAAGATGAAGAAGATGCTTTTAAAGGTATCTCCAGCACAAGTTCATTAAGCATCTCTCCCTTTCAGTTCTCATCTGTGAAACAATTTGCTTCAACTCCCCAAAATGACACCAATCCACCTGGAAGGTTCTTTTCACCAAAAATCCTCGATAATGTGAATACATCCTTGAATTCTAGGAGATCTTTGGCTTCCAGGAGGTCTCTGATCAATGTGGTTTTAGATGATGTGGAAGATATGGAGGAAAGGCTTGATAACAGCAGTGAGGAGGAGAGTGCTCCTGGTCATTCGGAAGAAGAAGAGAACAGCCACAGTGACGACGACGAAGCCTCAGCGTGCACAGCACAGGGTCCTTCTGGGGAAGCACAGGCCTCGGGAAACAAGCCCAGCAGCTTGTCTGTGTTGGAGCCTGGTTCTCTGGCCCCAAAGAGCTCTGCCTGTGCCCCTGAGCCTTTGTCAAGTGAGCCTTTGGCTGATCCTCCCCAGGATCCGGCAGCGGAGGCTGCTGATGACTACGAGACTCTTGTAGCTCGTGGCAAAGAACTGAAAGAGTGTGGGAAGATACAGGAGGCTCTTGACTGCCTGGTTAAAGCGCTCGACATAAAGAGCGCGGATCCTGAGGTCATGCTCATGACTCTGAGTTTGTATAAGCAACTTAACAGTACTTGACGACTTCATGGCTGGTTAGTATGTCTAAAGTGAAACAATATAAAAGTTTTGTTCAGTATTTCTTCTCTTGACTATTTCATTTTTTCCTTTTAGGCATATTTTACAAACTTTTAGAAGTGTTTTTTATTTTTCGTTGATACTTCCTAAAGTTTTTGTGAAATTGTTGGGTTATTTTTTACTCTGAAAAGGGCCATCTTGTCTTGTCAGTTCAGATCAGAAAATTAAAGTGACTTTTCTCAAGTGTTTTCTTTTCCGTTCATTCTCTTTCATGAAGTGATAGGCAGAAGTACACAAAAGCTCTCTAGTTAGAACAAGAGCTTGTCGTTCAGCATTTCCAGTCCTAAGCCATCCTAGGAAAGTGGTGTTTGTGCCCCGGCCTGGCTGCATCCTCCAGCACTCCTAGTCTGCCCTGGACTCTCTGCCAACTGAGCAGGCATTCTCCTCTCACCCTCGACTGTCTGCTTTGCTTCAGACCAGTATGCTATGGGTTGGGATTTTGTTTTTTGTTGTTGTGGGTTTGGGGTTGTTTGTTTGTTTGTTTGTTTGTTTTAGTTTTTTTTTTAACATGGTCTCTCTACGTAGCCCTGGCTGTGCTGGAACTCACTCTGTAGACCAGGCTGCCCTGGAACTCAGAGCTCCGCCTGCGTGTGCCTCCTGGGTGCTGGATTAAAGGTGCTTGACACTAGGCCCCATCTATGCTGGTGTTTTAATGTTGTCACATCCTCTCTTTGGGTTGTAGACTAGATAGAATCTGATTCACCCTCAGAAACCCGTGCAGCATGGTGTATGCTGTCACCCAAGAACTAGGCTAGTGTTTAGAAGGTGCCTTCTGGATATTGATCAGATCACACAGGCATCTTGTTTCATTCTTACCGTAACCTTTGAGGTGCAGAGTGAGTGAACTGCCCATGATGAGACAGTAAGACAGGAAACAGACTTAACCTTGTGCTGAATGAAAAGCAACTATGTAGCACTGATCTCTTGACTTTCATCACTTTTGATGCCTGCCCGTGCAGTGGTGGGAGTCCATACTGAAACAGTTCTCTGGACAACAGCCAATGCCCTGCTACTCAGTTCGGCTACTACCCAAGTTAGCATGAGACGACAGGTTTTGGGCCTCAGTTCCCCAAAGACTGCCTTCACAGGGTAGTGTAAGAGAATTTTCTCCCGTGTGGGAGGGCTAAGCAATGTCTGCCCCTCCTCCAAAGGTCTTAATGGCAAACCAAAGTAGGATTCATCCTGGGGAACCAGAGTGTATGGGCTTCCTTACAGAGTGTATGGGCTTCCTTACAGTGCGTAGGTTAGGGGTTATTGAGCGGAGTATGGGTCAGCAAAGTAGTCCCACTGGAACGTCCACCCAGCATGGGTGATGACTTCCCCTTGACTGCAAAGATGGAGCCCCTTCCCCGAATCCTTTCCAGCCTGTATACTGTAGCCCCTCCACGAAACTAGAGGCCACATATAATTAGAGCAGCTGTGAGTGCTTGGGGAAGGGTTCAGTGGCCCTCCCCGCCCCTCCTGTGAGGGGACGGCAACAAGCCCAGCTGTGGTGCTCTTCTGCAAGCAGACGCAGCTGCTCTGCTCAAAGGATAGTGCTGAGTACCACATGGCTACAAATTGGGTTCTCATCACCCTCCAGTTCACTGAACTTCCCAAAACAGTTTACTATACTTAGTTTATTAAAGAAAATGAACTTTAGGAACAGGGAAGAGAAAGGATTATTAGGTATAGGTATGAAGGAGGTTGCAGGGAGCTTCCACACCCCCCAGGCAACACCACAACCTCAGCAACTAGGTGTGTTAACCTAAACCTTCCCAAACTTATTGTCTTTTTTTTTGTTGGGGGGAGGGTTTGAGACAGGATTCCTCTGTGTAGTTTTGGAGCCTGTCCTGGAACTCTGTAGACCAGGCTGGCCTACGAACTCACAGAGATCCATCTGGCTCTGCCTCCTAAGTACTGGGATTAAAGGTGTGCACCACCACCGCCTGGCAAACTCTGTTGTCTTATGCGGTGCTAGGGATCTATGTTAGGGTAGATTTGGATGATTAATGAGATAAGTAAGCATGCTTGATTAAGTAGTTGGCCATTAGTGATTAATTAACTCAAGTCTATAACCATTGAGGTTGGGCAGCTCCGCTCCTCTAATGAAACCTTGGTCTTATGACTACGTGTCTCCCATCCCAGAGCTGGAGCAGGAGGTGGGGGACGGGTATCTAGCCACCATTTTGTCAGCAAACACTGTTCAGGAGGTTTTCGGGGTTTTAGGAGCCAAGAGCAAAGACTAATTTTTCATAGCTCCCCCTATTTAAAGCTCCCAACCCTGCTCCTAAGAGACCCCCCCCAGGTGTGGATTAAATGTTACCCCACTCAGGTTCCGTGAATGCAGGGATTCACCTTGTTTTTTGTGCACTAAATGTATTCCCAAGGTCCAGAAGAATTCAGTTTAGTTGACAACTGTTCAATAACCCTCTGAAAGTGAAGTCACTTAACAGGTTTGTTGAGCACCTGTTCCCACCAAGGTTGTTAAATGAGGACAGGACCCGGTCCCTGTTGTAGATGCTGCACACAGAAAACTACACAGGGCAAGTGTTCAGAGGAAGAAGCTTGGGCCTGACCCCTGAGGCCAGTTCAGCTTGCTACCAATGAGTTTGTCAGTGACTTCACAGAAGCTATTTCCTAGGTCCCCTGAAACCAATGGGTCCTGCTAGATCTCAAAGCCTGGGAAAAAATACTTGTCCAAATATCCAGCTTCTGGCCTCTTCACCCCACATTCAAGATTTAAGGAGACAGCAAAGGCATTTGGACTATGGCCTCAGCCCTGCTCCTACCTAACTGCAGGGAGCACACAGAGCCTTTGCATGCCCCACTGCTCCTGGGGTGTCCTGCAGCTTTTTTTCCCCTCAAAGCCTTTTTTTAATTATTGTTAAGAGATCTTCTATTCATTTTACATGCCAACCACAGATTCCCCTCTCCTCCCTCGTCCCTCCCCCTCTCCCCTGTTCCCACCTCCTCCAAGGCAAGGTCTCCCATGGGGAGTCAGCAGAGCCTGGCACACTCAGCTGAGGCAGGTCCAAGCCCTCCCCCCCTGCACCAAGGCTGTGCAAAGTGTCCCACCACAGGCACTAGGCTCCAAAAAGCCGACTCATGCACCAGGGACGGGTCCCCCCCATCCCACTGCCTGGGGGCCCCCCAAACAGTTCAAGCTAAACGTGTCTCGCCTATCCAGAGGGCCCAGTCCAGTCCTTTGGGGGCTCCTCAGCTATTGGTCCACAGTTCATGCTTTTCCACTAGTTTGGCTGGTCGTCTCTGTACATTTTCCCAACCAGACTGCAACCCACAGCTCCAGGAAGGCTATCTAGCAGGGAGGACCCTAGGAAGGACACATGGATCGCCCAGTGAAGGAGAAATAGATGAGATCTACATGAGCAGACTGGGGATGGGGGGGCAATGGAGGGCAGGGGATGGGGGATGAGAACATAGGGGAACGGGATGGTGGAGCTGGAACAGGGACAGAGTGGGAGAGCAAGGAAGGAGATACCATGATAAATGAAGACACCATAGGAATAGGGAGAAACCTGGTGCTAGGGAAGTTCCCAGGAATCCACAAGGATGACCCCACCTTAGACTACTGGCAATAGTCGAGAGGGTGCCTGAGCTGGCCTATTCTGGTGATCAGATGGCTGAATACCCTGTCATCATAGAATCCTCATCCAGTGACTGATGGAAGCAGATGCAGAGATCCATGGCCAGTCCCAGGCCGAGCTCCAGGAGTCCAATCGATGAGAGAGAGGAGGGATTCTATGAGCGGGGGACGTCCTGCAGCTTCTTAAGCATGTGCATTTTCTAAGAGTGACCAGAGGGTGACAGGTGTGGTGGCACCTCTGCACATTTGTAATCCCAGCATTTGGGAGGTGATGGATGGCAGGAGGATCAGGAGTTCAAGGTCATTCTTTCCTACATAGTGAATTCAAGGCCAGCCTGGGATATATAAGACCCTGACTCAAAAATAGAACAAAATAGCCGGGCGTTGGTGGCGCACGCCTTTAATCCCAGCACTCGGGAGGCAGAGCCAGGCGGATCTCTGTGAGTTCGAGGCCAGCCTGGGCTACCAAGTGAGCTCCAGGAAAGGCGCAAAGCTATACAGAGAAACCCTGTCTCGAAAAACCAAAAAAAAAAAAAAAAAAATAGAACAAAATAAAACCTGTTAGTGTGTCTCAAGTCTAAAGCACTGGGGAGGCAGTAATGGAGAATCATGCCAGGCCAGCCTGGGCTATCCAGTGAGGTCTTGCCTGCCCCCCTCCCCCGGCAAAAAAAGCCACAAAACCAACCCAGCTGGTGGCACATGACTTTAATCCCTGCACTCAGAAGGCAGAGGAATCAGATTTCTGTAAATTTTGAGCCAGGCTGGTCTACAGAAGAGTTCCAGGCCAGCCAGGCTTACAATAGTGAGACTCTCTCAAAACAAAGCAAAGCAAAACAAAACAAAATAAAACAAAACAAAAAACAAAAAACCCAGAAAACTCACGAAGCAGGTAAACAGGGCTGGGAATGTTGATCCACTGGTAGAGTGTGTGCCTAGCATGCACCCAGGTGTGGATTCCCAGCACCCCATAAACCGAGTGTGGCCATGTGGGCCTCTAATCCCAGCAGTAGGGAGGCAAAGGCAGGAGTATCCCGAGGTCCAGACTAGCCTGGGCTAAATACCAAGGTCCTCTCTCAAAACAAAAGTTTCCTTTTAACTTATTTATACACTGTTGCCATGTATAATGGTAAATACTAAAGACTTTTGAAAGATAAGCTGAGATTTAAACAGGTTATTGTTACAAAATTTTGCTTAGTGAAAACAATTATTACTAATTTTTTATGGTAATATAATTGAGTATAAATCTTTTTCAAAGTTTTTATTGTGTGTATATGTGTGTGCATGTGTGTAATGTATAAATGTGTGTGGGTAGCGGTCAGAGGTTGACATCTTGTTGTCCTCCTCAATTGCTTCTCCACCTTATTTTTTGAGACAGGGTCTCTCACTGAACCCAGAGCTTCCCATTTGGGCTAGGCTGGCAGACCACTAAGGCCTCAGTATCTGCCTGTCTGTCTGCTCCTAGTGCTTGAGTGCTTTTCACGTGGCTTCTGGAGAGCCCAATTCGAGTCCTGTGCTTGCACAGCAAGTACTTTGCAGGCTGGGCCAGGGCCCCAGCCCCTTCAATCAGTGTTTGAAAATACTGAAGTGCTACCTGGTGAGTCAGCATTCAGTCTGTATCTAAACCCAGTCTGTTATTTCTGACTTTCCACACCATGCAAATAGAGTGGCCCCGACAACTTTTTAGTCCCTCCATTAAGCATACAAGTATGCGTGGAAACCCAGCTAACAAATTCCTCTCTCCTGATTTTTTTTTTAAAGTCAGCCTATGAGTTATTTGCCTGCCATGAGGCTTTAGGTGCCAATATTCACTTGGTCTGAACAGCCAGGCAAATCTCAAGTAACAGTTTTCACTGAAAAAAAAAAAGGTAGCCAGGTGTGGCAATACATACCATTAATCCCAACACTCTGGAGGCAGAGGCAGAGGCAGAGGCAGAGGCAGAGGCAGAGGCAGAGGCAGAGGCAG
>CABHPH010136874.1:21085-39293 GCA_902168325.1 Peromyscus nudipes
GGCAGAGGCAGAGGCAGAGGCAGAGGCAGAGGCAGAGGCAGAGGCAGGCAGATCTCTGTGAGTTCCAGGACAGCCAGAGTTACATAGACCATGTCTCAAAAAAAAAAAAAAAATAAAACAAAAAAAACCAAATGGTTTCTTTGGGGCTAAGGAGTCTGAGACAAGGTCTCACTATTTGGCCCAGGCTGGCCTGGAACTCATGAGCTTCCTGCCTCAGCCTCTCAAGTGCTGGGATTGCAGCTGTCTCCACCATGCTCAGCTTCCTGCTCCCACATCATGGTACTTGTGCATGCTAACAGCCATTCTACCACTACTCGACATCCCCAGCCCACCAAAATGCTCTTTTGGGCTTAGCTGTATTCATTATGACATTTTTTTGGCTTGGAAACAAACATACATATGGTAAAAAAAATATTCAGACAGCATCCAAAGCAGGGATTCACAATCGAGTTCATGGGGAAAATTCAAATTTCTGAATTTAGACAGGAAAAATGTCTTTCCTTCTATTACCCTGGGTCTGGAACTTAAAATTCCTTTCATTATGGATGTAGGCAACCAATTGCAGAAGCATTGCCTGACTTTGTGAGCCATAGAAATTACAAACTTTATGTCTGTAGAGATCTCAAAATAACCATTGATAGTCATGACTATCAAGGTAGAGCTTGTGTTTAACATGCACAAGGTCTTGAGTTTGATCCCCATCTAAGTGGTTTTTAGATCTACCATTAGCTGCTGTGAAATAAAGATACACACACATACTACAGTTTTAAACTGTCAATTGTATTTCAGCATATGTGACAGCCTTGTAGTCTTATGTATTTTTTAAAAAATAAGTTATCTATTTTTTATGTGTATGGGTGTTTTGCATGTATGTATATCCATGCACAATGTACATGCTTGGTTCCTGGGGAGGCCAGAAGAGGGTTTCAGATCCCCTGGGACTGGAGTAACAGACAGTTGTGAGCTGCTGTGTAGGTACTGGGAATCAAACATGGGTTCTTTGAAAGAAAAGCCAGAGCTCTTAACTGCTGAGCCATCTCTCCAGCTCTCTGCCTTATGTATTTTTATTCATGCATTTAATCAAAACTCTGAGAAGCAGAACCATAGAGATAGCTCTTATTGCTCTTACAGAGGACCCGGGTTTTGTTCCCAGCATCCATATCAGGTGGCTCACAATTGCCAGTAACTCTGTCTAGGGGATCTGACGCCCTCTTCTGGCTGCTGAGGGCACCTCCATGCCTGTGGTATACATAAACTCAGGAAACACACACACATACATAAATAAAAATCTAAAACAACAACAAAAACCTTTTGAATACAGGGTATAGTAGCACACACCTTTAATTCCAGCACTGAGGAAGCAGAGGCAGGTAGATCCAAGTTCCAGGCCAGTTAGGGCTTCACAGTGAGAGACCTCCTCTCAAATAAATTAAAAATTAACAACAAAACTGTCTCAACTCTGAGAAAGGATACACTGACAAAGGATTTCATGGCACAAAATATTTAAGTCCACTGGTCTAGCGGGGTTGTCGATGCAGGCCTTTAATCTCAGCACTGGGGAGGCAGAGGGAGGTCTGTGAGTTCAAGGCTAGCCTATTCTGCATAGCAAGTTCCAGGCCAGGCAGACCTATACAGTGAAAACTCATCTCAAAAACAACAACAAAATCCAAATCTAAGGGTATGAAGTCAAAATTCTTTTTTATTTATTTTTTTCTTCAAGGCAGGGTTTCTTGATGTAACAGCCCTGACCGTCCTAGAACTCAGTTTGTAGCCCAGGCTGGCATTGAACTCACAGAGACCCATCAGCCTCTGCCTCTTGAGTGCTGGGATTAAAGGCGAGTGCCACCCAAGAAGCCTGAGGTAAAAAAATTTTTTTTTTCCGTGACAGGGTCTCTTTGTGTAGGATTAAAGTGCCAGGATTAAAGGTGTATGCCATCATACCCAATAATTAATTTTTTTTTTTTTTTTGGTTTTTCGAGACAGGGTTTCTCTGTGTAGCTTTGCACTTTTCCTGGAGCTCACTTGGTAGCCCAGGCTGACCTCGAACTCACAGAGATCCGCCTGCCTCTGCCTCCCGAGTGCTGGGATTAAAGGCGTGCGCCACCAACGCCCGGCTAATTATTTATTTTTAAAACTATTTATTTTTATTTTATGTGCATTGGTGTTTTGCCTGTATGTGTGTCTGTGTGTCTGTGTGAAGATGTTGGAACTCCTGGAACTGGAGTTACAGTGGTGAGCTGCTATGTAGGTGCTGGGAATTGAACCCAGGTCTCTCTGGAAGAGCAGTCAGTGCTCTTAATCACTGAGCCATCTTTCCAGCCCCTCACCCCTAGGTCAAAATTCTTTAACCAGCTTTGCCACCTCAGTTCTAAATGACATCCCCAGAGACTGTCTACATTTGTTTTGCAGCATTGGAGATGGAATCCAGGGCCTTTCCATGCCAGGCCAATGTCAACACTGAGCTATATATACCCCAAGCTCTTTGTATACATTTCTTCCTACCCTAGTGATGGTTTGCTGTGTACACTGTAGCACACCTGGCTTTAATCGTTTCATGTTACTCTACTGATGAACATTTAGTTTCCTTCCAAATAATGATGGAATGAATATCCTTGTGTCTTTTATGCATGATTACACTTAGGCAATAAGTTCCTAGAAATGGAGTTTGTGGGAGGCCAGCTCCCGCCTTTTCCAGGGTTCCTATGAGGAGGAGAGAGGGATAAAAAAATATCAGGTAGAAAGATAGACAGAGACGAGAAGAAAGACAGAAACAGGATAGCTTCGGGAGGACCTGGATCAAAATCCACAGGCCCAGAAGTTTATTCAAAAGGGCTTTTATAACAATGCCAAGGGGCGGGGCAAAAGACCTCCCCCCTTGCTAGATCAAAGCATACTGCACAGCCAAGTGTAGACCCTTCCAAACACCTGGTAACCACGCCCGTGGTCAAGTCATTCCCTTATACCGCTCTGCTGGGTAAAGCAAGCTCAGATTCTCTGACCCTGAGTAAGTTGGGCCTCCACAGGAGTTCCAGGATCAATGGGTGTATTTCTAAATTAGATAGTTCTGCCAAATTACTCTCCATAGAGGTTATAATTCACATTCCCATTTCCCTCATACATTCACCAGTTATGTTAAATGTCTCAAACTTTACCAGATAAAGAAGTACAATCTTAATTTGGTTTTACTTTGCAATTATTATGAGGTTCTTAGTGAAAGAAACAAAGTCTTAAATGTACCCACCATGCTGTGTATAAATCTGAAAAACTTCAATTTTGTTTTTTGAGCCAGGGTCTCTCTCTGTAGCCCTGGCTGTCTTGGAACTTGTTATGTTGACCAGGCTGGCCTTGAACTCAGAGCAGTCATCCTACCTTTGGCTCCCAAATGCTGAGATTAAAGGGAGCTACCACGTCTAGCCTAAAATGCCTCAAATTTTCCTTCATCAGCTCCTTTCAGAATCGCTCTAAAGGGACACTTGGTGTAAGAGGCCTGTTCCTCCTTACTTACTCCCAGGCTTGCTTTAATTGCTCCTCAGGCCATAGAATCTAGTTTTTGGGGTTCACTTTTCCTGCTCCCTGATTTCCCTTTGGGGGTGACATCCATGCAACAGGGATTCACAAATACACTGAGTAAGCCAATGTCCTGAGGAAAAGACCAGGAGTTTCAAGATTTTCAAAATTTATTGCCATTATTCATTGATATAAACATGCAGGTGAGATTATTTACTCTTTTGGGGGGTGGTGAGGGGTGGAATGGAGATGGAACTCAGGGCCTTGCTTATTCTAGAGGAATCCTCTACTACTGAGCTATATGAAAGTGGTTTAAGGAGTATTATCTTATGTGAAACTACGTCAATAAATACTTTCATTGCATCTTAGCTGAGCTCTGATTTGTGTTTTGAGACAGAGCCATGCTATTATACCCTAAGTTGGCCTAGAACTTGCTATGTTGTTCTAGACTGGCCTTGAACCCAAAAGCCACCAACCTAAGCCCCAGGATTCTGGGATTACAAGCACATAGCACTATGCCTAGCTTCCTTTGAACACTGTTCTGTCGTAGTGGTCCGTCTGCTCAATGGCAGAAATTCAGAACTCCTAAAATGGGAAACTTGAGTCTCTAGGCGAAATCATCAATGTTTATAAGCTGAGATAACACAGGGCTACCACTGGATGTAGTTGAGGGAAGAGCAGGTTGTGTTAAAAACCGCCACTCTTAAGAATCACAGTTATCAGCCAGGGCTACACAAGGAAACTCTGTCTTGAAAAACAAAGTCACAGTTATGCCAGACACACGTTTAACCCCAGCACTTGGAGGCAGAGGCAGATGGGTCTCTGAGTTCAAGGCCAGCCTGGTCTACAACCAAGGCTACACAAAGAAATGCTCGGGGGTGGGGGTGGGAGGGTAGGGGGGCGGAGAAAGAAAGAAGAGAAAAAAGAAAAAAGAATCACAGTTTTAGGGGTCAATGAAACGGCTCAGCAGATAAAGGTGCTTGCTGTGTGTGGTGGTTTGAATAAGAGTGGCCCCCAGCAAAGGGGTCATCATTAAAACGGAACCCCTGGCTGTTGACAGAGGAGCTGTCTGTAAAGCAGAGAGCCATTGTTAGAAATTAACCTTCAGTTGTTGACAGAGCTGAAGACTGTCAGGTTTTACTTTTTAAGGTTTACAAATTTATATTTTTATATTCCTGGACCCTTCACTTGTACCCAGACTGCCTCTCCCTAAGATGGGGTTCAAGAGGTCAGCATTGGATGTGAGGAAGAAAAGAATTTAAGACTTCAGAGCTCAGGGTTGGGCATTTCCAAATTCGGGATTTGGCAGGCAAAATAGGTGGGTTACAGGAGCAGAATATAAGCATAACAAGACAGTTCCTCCTGGGATAACAACAGGTAGTCATTGGTGGTCATATAACATTTTAGAAACAATGGTAGTGTTGCAAGATGGTTATGAACAACTTTTTGAAACAGACATGATTGCCATTCATGGAACATGCATACAGAAGCATTTGTAGTTAAGATTGCAGGTGGGGCATAGCTCAATCTTTGAAAAGCAGAGGTATAATCATAAACAGGAATGAATCTCATTTGTCTTTAATATAAGATGGCTTTTAAGCCTAAAATGGAGGCAGGCTGGTTCTTCAGAGCTACTCCATAAATAATTGGATTGGCCTAAATCCTACAAATTTATTTATATTCAAAGGACAAAATATTCAAGAATGAGTTTATT
Organism: Peromyscus nudipes; assembly: GCA_902168325.1. Classification (NCBI taxonomy): domain Eukaryota; kingdom Metazoa; phylum Chordata; class Mammalia; order Rodentia; family Cricetidae; genus Peromyscus; species Peromyscus nudipes. The sequence continues at coordinate 26,307 of CABHPH010136874.1, forward strand.
AACTACCTAGGAAACAATTCTTTTTTGTAAGAAATCGAAGTTGAAAGAAAATTTACAAGGTCTACATTTATTTCCTAGTGTGGTATTAAATGGAACTTTATGTGTAATCATAAGAAATACAATTTAATGCCAGCACCTGGGAGGCAGAAAAAAAAGAGTGGCATCCTTAGGCTCACACACTGGAATGCTTAGTCATCAGGGAGGGACACCATTGAGAAGGATTAGGAGGTGTGGCCTTGTTAGAGGAAGTGTGTCACTAGGAGTGGTCTTTGAGCTTTGAAAAGCCCAAGCCAGGCCCAGAGTCTCTCTCTTCCTGCTGCCTGATCATCCAGAATGTAGAACTCTCAGCTACTTCTCCACAACATGTCTGCCTGCATGCTGCCACATTCCCCACCATGATAACAGTGGACTAACCCTCTGCAACTATAAGCAAGTCACCTCAATGAAATGCTTCGCTTTATAAGAGTTGCCATCGTGGTCATGGTGTCTCTTCACAGCAACAGAACATTGACTAAGACACTGTGCAAGTCAGGTGACCTGAGTTCAATCTTGGGAAACTATGTAAAGGTAGCAGGAGTGAATGACTCCTGAAAGCTGTCCTGCTTTCACTTTTTACCACTTAGGTGGTGGTATGTGTGCCTGCACACACATTTCATATATACACACCCTCACACTAGTTAAATTTTTTAATAATAAAAAAAAGCAGTTGGCAGCCAGGTGTGGTGGTGCACACTTTTGATCCCAGCACTTGGAAGGCAGAGGCAGACAGATCTCTGAGTTCAAGGCCAGCCTGGTCTACAAAGTGAGTTCCAGGACAGCTAGGGCTGTTACACAGAGATACCCTGTCTCGATAAAAAAAAAAAAAAATCAGTTGGCAAATTTTTATTTCTGAAGCACTATGGTATTTTATTATATTCATTATATATTTTTATGTCATAAATACAGCAGTTAAAAAATTTAAATATAGATATAATGGACAATCAAGATGACTCCATGGGTAAAAGCACTTGCTGCCAAGTCTGAAGACCTAAGTTTGATCCCCAGGACCCATATGGGGGAAAGAGAACCAGCTCAGCAAGTTGTCCTCTGACCTCCACATACTTTCTGTTGCACATATAAATACACACACAAAATAAATAAATATAACAACTATATGTAGAGATATAGATACCATTGGGGTGGGGAAGCCGCTCAGTCAGTGAAGTTCTTGCTATACAGCATGAAGAGTGAGTTCATTCCCCAGAACCTGGTGTGGGGACAAGAATTTATAATCCCAGTGTGGTGGTATTGTGTTCCCCAAAATATTGTGTATGCTAATAAACTTATCTGGGGTCAGAGAACAGGACAGCCACAATATTAAACATGAGGATAGGCAGTGGTAGCACACGCCTTTAATCCTAGCATTCCAGAGACAGAAATCCCTCTGGATCTCTGTGAGTTCAAGGCCACATTGGAAACGACATGGTGACACACGCCTTTAATCCCAGAAAGCGAGCCTTTAATCCTAGGGAGTAGTGGTAGAAAGCAGAAAGGTATATAAGGCGTGGGGACCAGAAACTAGAAGCATTTGGCATTTGGCCTGGTTAAGCATTTTGGCTGGTTAAGCTTTCAGGCTTCTAGCAGCAGTTCAGCTGAGGCCCATTTGGATGAGGACTCAGAGGCTTCCAGTCTGAGGAAACAAGACCAGCTGAGGATCCAGCGAGGTGAGGTAGCTGTGGCTTATTCTCTCTCTGACCTTCCAGTGTTCACCCCAATACCTGGCTCCGGGTTTGTTTTATTAATAAGAACTTTTAAGATTCCTGCTACATCCCAGTGTTGTGAAGATAGAGAAAAGAGGATCCCTGTGGCTTGGTGAATTGGTGAGCCTCAAGCCAGTAAGAGACCCCCCAATCCCCAAACAAAAAAAACCCACTAAAGTGGACAGCTCCTGAAGAATATCTGGCCTCCACATGTACATACATACATGACTGAACACTCGCACACACACACAATTTAAAAAATAGATAATAGAAGTCATGGAAAGAAGAATCATAATGTAATCAACGTGTGTTAGAGTTTCCATTGCTGTGATAAAACCATGACCAAAAGCAACTTGGGAAGGAAAGGGTTTATTTCTTCTTATAGCTGTCAGGTCACACTTCTTCACTGAGGGAAGTCAGGACAGGAACTCAGGGCAGGAACCTGGAGGCGGGAACTGAAGAAGCCATGGAGGAATGCTGCTTACTGGCTTGCTCCTCATGGCTTGCTTTCTTATACAATCCAGGACCACCTGTGCAGAGGTGGCATTACCCACAGTGGGCTGGGCCCTCCCACATCAATCATTAATCAAGAGAAGTGTCCCATAGACGTGCCTACAGGCAATCTGACAGACAAACAAAACCCAACCAGGACAGCATGCAATGAGCATGGAGGAAGTGTTTTATGCTGACTTCTGTCCCTTTAGCCAGCAACTGGAGACTACCTCTTAGTCTAGTACAGACAACCCCATAGGAGAGCCAAGTATCTTTTTCCTAATCTTAAATTATACCATTTAGAGGTGTGTGTGTGTGTGTGTGTGTGTGTGTGTGTGTGTGTCCCCGTCTGTCCTGTGCCACAGCATGTACATGGAGGTCAGAGGATGTGCTGGCTAGTTTTATGTCAAGTTGACACCAGCTAGAGTCATTTGGGAAGAGGGAACCTCAGTTGAGAAAATACCACCACCAGATCAGTCTGTGGGCAAGCCTGTGGTGCATTTTTTCATTGATGATTGACCTGAGATGGCCTGACTCATTGTGGGTGGTTCCACCCCTGTGCTGGTGGTCCTGGATGCTAAAAAAAAAAAGCAAGCTGAGAAAGCCATGAGGAGCAAGCCAGTAACTACCATTCCTCCATAGCTTCTGCTTCAGTTTCTGCCTCCAGGTTCCTGCCCCAACTTTCTTCAATGATGAACTATGGTATGGAAGTGTAAGCAAAATAAATGCTTTCTTCCCCAAATTGCTTATGGTTATGGTGTTTGGCGGCAACAGAAACCCTAACTAAGGCAGAGGCCGAGTTATGGTTACCAGTTCTCTTACCATGTGGGTCTTAGGGACTGAACTCAGGCTATCTATCAGACTTGGCAGTAGGCACCTTTACCTGCTGAGCCATCTGGCAGGCCCCCAAGTACCTTCTTTGACAGACATTTATTTAAAGAGAAAGTTGAGGAACAGGAGGCATGGCTCAGAAGGGTGTTTGCTGCATTTGTGGAGCACCAGTTTGGTTCCCAGTACCCATGTCAGGTGGCTGTAACCCGAGCTCCAGGGGATCTGATGTCCTCTTCTGTTCTCCATGGTTCCCCACACACATATGCACACTCACAAACACACACATACCTTAATAATAAAAATGACCTTAAGGAGAAAGTTGACATGGGATGGCTGCTTGGCTGTTGGGTACTATATTAAGACAATGGAGCTAGTTAGTGATACCTGTCTTGGCAGATCGGAGTTGACTAACTTGAATTATGCTTTTCGTATACTAATTCACCTACTAGTGCCCAAGGTTTTCAGGGGCCGAAGATTTGACTCCTCTGAAGATGGTTTCATTATTTATGGGACACACTAAGGGTCAAAGTTAGTCTGGGGAAAACGGGAACTCAAGGTAAAAGGAGTCTGCATGAGTCGTCATTGAGAAGTGATAACTGAAAGTGACTGCAGAACATACTGATACCCATCTAATCAAACCCACATTGACAGTTCACCAAACATGAGATAAACAAAATACAAAACATTTATTCAGTCTTTCGTGTGATTTTATTTTCTCCCTTCAACCATAATAATATGATACCCAAATTTTGTCTTAACAGGTGGGTCTGTAAACACAGGCTTATCCATCCCACTTACAGGCAAGGCAAATGCAGCTTCTTGAAACGGTCCTACCATGGACCCTCTGGTCATCCATCCCAAGTCACCCTGAAAAATCCAAAAGACATATGGTATCAAGTGACCTTAAAAAGAGAGGAGTTCTCCTGTAGCTTTAGAGTTTTCCCACTATGAACACAGTGGCTCAATGGGTTGTCCTTATTCATCTGGGCTGTGTAGGAGCTGTCTCACCAGGGACAGATGGGAGGAGAAGTCTAAGACCGGCTGGAGCACAAGTGCTCGTTCGTGACACTGCTGCATTCTGAAGTGACCTGTGGAAGGTCGCTCACACCTATATTTAGACATAGGTGACTCTGTGTCCTTGGTTTCGTAAGGACATGTCTCATGTCCTTACGAATGTATGGAATGTTCTTTGAGCATATTCCCCTTCCCCAACTCCCCTCCTCTTTCCTCCTTCAGTGCAGATGATTCTTATGCAACTCCTCATAAGTTAGAATTGGTGGGACTAGGAATCAAACCTGGGGCTTCACACATGCCACTCAAATGTCCTACCATGTAGCTACATCCTTAGTCCCACAAGCTAGACATTTCTACTTTTCTTGAAACAAAGATATGGCTACAATTAATGACAGAACACAGAAAAAAACTCCTGCTTTTGTATTTCCTTTGTGGAGGAAACTTTTATTTTTTGCTGGGCCTCAAACTCAGGGTTTTATGCATGCTACCTTACACCGCTATCGTGACCACAGAACATTCAAATGATAAGCACAACATACCCCTTGCCTGGCTTTATCTTCACTGTATTGTGTAGCCACCTCACTGAATCTCATTCCAGATTTTAACTTTTCCATGGCTTCCATGATTTTGCCATGTTTTTCACACAGAATGTGTCTGACCTACAAGGGAAAAGCATGTCCAGTTAGTGCTTGGAGAGGAAACTGATTCTTCTTGGTACAGGAGTTACATCTGAATTATCCCAGGTAACTACAAAACAACACATAACTCATATCACTGAACGTCCCACAAGTCTGCCCAACTGGCTGATTGCCACAAACCCATTTCTCTATCAAGCAGTATCTCAGAACCTTGATTTAGATGGAAAGTGGGCAGCTGCCTGTGGGAATCTCCGACCTTTCCCCACGTACTTCAGTGGTAACTGGAAGAGGAAATATAATGGTTGAGCGTTTGGGTCCTGGAGTCCAATCCTGACTCTGTTGTGACACCTTGGGCATGCTTTTAAGCCTCCAAGATTGTCCCCCATGGGATTGTGAAGGAAGCTATGCAAACAGCATTCAACAAACTGCTGCCTATTTTAATCAGAGTGGGGAAAAACTCTGCTTGGAAATATTTCTTTCCTCTCTGAGACAGGGTTCTTATATAGTCCAAGATGGCCACAGACTCAATATGTAGCTGAGGATGACCTTGAACTCCTGATCCTCCTGTCTCTTCCACGTTCTAGGACTACAGGAATATTCCACTCCACCCAGTTCCTCCCTTATTATTTAGAGACAAGTATCCTTAGGGTTAAGTATTGAAATCTGGGGTAAGATGGGTCTAGAGAGTTCTTGGCCCAGGGATGGCTTTCCAAGTAATGGAAGTACCCAGGAGCCACAAACACATCAAAACTGGGGCCTACCGGGTCAGTGAGACGGCTCAGCAGGTAAAGGCACTTGCTGCGAAGCCTGATGACCTGAGTTAGATCTCTAGGACTTACATGGTGAGAAGGGAGAAGCCATTCCCACAAGTCATCATCTGATCTTCACACATGTGCCATGGTATGCATGGATGCACACATGCATGAGCACACACAAACAAAATATATAAATGTAAAAAAACAGGGCTTGGATAGACAGGCTTCTTTAAGATTTATTTAAGTTATGTATCTATGTGGGTGGGTTTGTGCAAGTGCACACAGGTGCCTGCAGAGGCCACACGTGTCAGACTCCCTCAAATTGGAGTTAGAGGCAGTTGTGAGCCACCTGACTTGGCTGCTGGGAACTGAACTCAGGTCTTCTAAAAGAGCAACACATACCCTTAATCACAGAGCTATCTATCTAGCTCAACAAACACCTTTTAAAAGAAACTGAATCCACTTATTGATTTTGTGTGATTTTGTATGTATGCATGCGTGCCATAATACTCAGGAGGAGGTCAGAAGACAATTGCAGGAGCCAGTTTTTCCTTCTACCATGTGGGTCCTGGGGGTTCAATTCAGGTCATAAGGGTTGGTGGCAAGCACCTTGTACAGAATGTGTCTAGTCCTATCCAGAGATCCAGAGACAAGTAGACAATCTGGACAGCAAAGGGACAGCCTGCTGGAGGACAATGGCTCAACTCTCAATCTGACTGAACCACAGCTTCTAGACTGCCTCTCTCACTGAGCATGGTGCTGTACACCTATAAAGCTAGCACCTGAGAGGCTGAGGAAGGAAGACCCTGAGTTCCAGGCCAGTCTTAGCTACATGAGTTCACAGCCTGGGCTACAGCATTAGACCTTGTCTCCAAATAAACAGGAAAGGGAGGGAGAAGATAGAGGAGATGCTGGGGATGTAACCCACGGGGCACAAGGAAAATAACTGTTGATAAGGGCTGAAGATCAGGGCATTCTACTCCTTTTAAAAATATGTTAAATAATTGGTAAATTATTAAATGTAATGATACTAGCAATGATCATTTGATAGCAATGAAACTAGCTATCAAATTAAGTTAATTAATGGCTAAGTAATATAATTATTATAAAATATTATTATGAAAATACAAGCTTTTATTGTGAAACCAGTAAATTTTTATTTAAGGGATTTTCGATTCCTTTGCTGTCCATCCAGGTCACTTGGGTTCAAGATTTCTGAAAATAGCCCTTTCTCAAAGAAAGATGCTTAGCCCAGTTATGCTATCAGCCCTTTTGATATCTTCTTGAATTAAAGACACATAGTCAAGACAACTTCCAAGTGCTAAGCGCTTGACATGAATGATCTCATTAAGTCTTCACACGAACCCGACACTGGATTGGTGTTTGCTGAACTCTGGCAGCACATTTGCAAAACCTCCAGAGCTTCTTCAGAAGACATTCAGGCCCAGGCCCCAGGCCTAGAGACCCTGATGCAGCAGACCTGAGGTGCCACGGGCACCGGAGGGTTGAACTCTGCAGGTGTGTGATGAGCTCAGCCCTGAACATCCAGGTTGAGAACCACCGGCCCAAGTTGCCCACTAACTGCAGCAGTGCTTGGTGGCTTGAAGGGGACAGGAACGGCTGCTGAGCCGCCCTGAAGGCCATGCTAAGGTTACAAACCAGGTTTGGGGCTCCCCTCACCAAGAGGGACTCCCTAGCAGGTCCTAGCAGTTTGGGTTCAGTGCAGAGAAAGTGGCCTACTGGACTGACCCCAAGTTGAGGTCTGGCAGGTATGAGAGAAAGCAGTCAGGGCTCCTCAGTGTGAGGATGAAGCCCTGAGAGGCATTTCCATTTCTGAGGAGATGCGGAGGACGGAACATATGGCCTAGGGAGGCAATGGGGTGCAGGACGAGAACCTGAAGTCCATGAGAACAGATGGGGCACAGAAGGAGGGAGGCTTAGCAGGGGCAACTCAGATTCAGTTCTTAGTGACTGACACAGGAGCAGCATGTGGGTACAGGGGTGTCATTGGTTCCAGGGCCTTTGGAAACATCAGAGACCCAGATGTCCTTTAGCAGATAAATGTTCAAACAGACGTAGCACTTCCATATCATGAAACAGAACTCAGCAAAACAAAGCAATAAACTACTGTCACAACAGTCTGAATGAAACCACCAGAAAATTACACTGAGAAGAAAAAAAAAATCCCCCCACCAAAGGTCACAAACTATATGATTCCATCCATCTAACGTTCTTGAAATTACTAATGTTCACAAGTAGAGAGCAGATTAGTTGCTGCTTTTAATTAAAATGGGGTAGAAATCCATTGGGCATAGTGGCGCATGCCTTTAATTCTAGCACTTAGGAGGCAGAAGCAGGCTGGTCTCTGTGAGTTCGAGCCCAGCCTGGTATACATAGCAAGTTTCAGGACACCCAGAGCTACACAGTGAGATCCTGTCTCAAAATAACAGCACAAAAACTGGGGTAGAAAAACAGGGGACAGGTAGAAGCCTATAATTTCAGCATATGGGAGGTGGAGACAGGAGGATCAGAAATTCAAGGCTATCCTTTGCTATATAATGAACTTGAGACCAGCCTGGACTAAAGAAGACTCTGTCTCAAAAAGAAAAAGTAGCCGGGCGGTGGTGGCGCACGCCTTTAATCCCAGCACTCGGGAGGCAGAGGCAGGCGGATCTCTGTGAGTTCAAGGCCAGCCTGGGCTACAGAGTGAGTTCCAGGACAGGCACCAAAACTACACAGAGAAACCCTGTCTCGAAAAAGAAAACAAACAAACAAAAAAAACAACAAAAAAAAAGAAAGAAAAAAGAAAATTTCTAAAGTATGTGTTGGGGGGTAGAAGTAGAAGCAGGAGGGGTAGGGAGCCTAGTTATAAAAGGGCAGCAGGAGTGGTCTTTATATAGAATGGAAGGCTTGGGGTGTAGCTCAATGTTCTGTAACAATGTCAATATTCTCACCATGCTACTGAACTATATAGTTTTAGAAGATGTTACTATTGAGGGAACTAGGGTAAAAGATACAGGCATTAAACAAAAAGTTTAATAAAATTTTAATCCCAATCTACCCTCCTACCTAATTACACGCCACTCCTTTCCATGTATCTCCCATACAGCCACACTGGACTTGGACATAGAGGACAGCATGGCTACTTAAAGCTGTATGTACTCGAGTAGCTCATAGGTTGGGTGCTTGGACAGTCAGCACATTCAGTGAAGAGTGCACATAGCCCAAAGGACTCTAGAGTATCTTTTATGGAGATGCTATGCTGGAGACCAACGTGCCAGCTCTCATGAAGCCCAACAGAGCTAGATGTCCCCCATCCCATGATGTAACAATGACCACCTCTACAGATGAACACAAGATGATGTAGCTGGGCTACACCATGCTTTATGAAAACTCTCCTTGGGACACCAGAATCCCACCTGACACAATTTAATGCTCATACAAAGACAGAGAACAAGGGGTGGAGAGATGGCTCAGTGGTTAAAAGCACTTGCTGCTCCTGAAGATGACCTGGGTTCGGTTCCCAGCATCACATTACTGGCTAACAACCATCTGTAATTCCAGTTCCAGAGAATCTAACACGTTCTTCTGGCATCTGTGGGCACTGTACACACACACGGTACAGACATACATGCATCCAAAACACCCAGAACAAGCCCAGGAAAGCAGAACAGTTCAGATGACACCTTTTCTCCCATTTTTCTCTTCCTTTTATGCTTCATGTATATGGCTGAATTTGCAGGCGGAGGCAGTGACATCTATCTTTGAAACCTCCTGCATCCTGACCCAAACATGGAAACTCCTTGTTAGATAGCTATAGTAGTACAGTTCTGTTTGCAGACTCTTCTCTGGGACTGGGGGGTTAAGTACTTCAAGTACTTATTTGCTGACTTATCTCCACCCACATTTGCATGGTCAAGGCTAACAAATTTGTGAGCATGTGTGTGTGGAGGCCAGAAGATAATCTAGGGTGCCATCCACCCCCTTTTTTCTTTGGAGATAGGGTTTTTCACTGGATTGGAACTCACCAATTATGCTAGGCTGGTTAGCTAGCCAGTGCTGGAATTTTAAGTGTGTGCTACTATCTCCAGTTTTTTTATATGGGTTCTGGGGATCAAACTTAGGTCCTTTTCCAAGCACTTTACTGACTGAGCTATCACCCCAGTCCCTTAGTTAACACATTTTAAGGAATAGTGCTAAAAGTGTGAAAATTCTACCTTTTAAAGTGAGACTGAGCTGGACGGTGGTGGCACTCACCTTTAATTCCAGCACTGGGGAAGCAGAGGCAGGCGAATCTCTGTGAGTTGAGACCAGCGTGGTTTACAGAGTGAGTTCTAGGACAGCCAAGGCTGTTACATAGAGAAACTTTGTCTTGAAAAACGAAACAAAACAAAAAAAACCAAACAACAAAAAAGTGAGACTGGTCTTTGGTCTCCAGTTTTACATCATCTTGTTTGTGCCCTTAGTGTTAGGCCTCGTCTCTAAGGACAAGTTACTCACACTGCTGTTTCTATGCATCCACACATCCACCTTAATACTTACCATGGGAAAAAGGATATGTGAGATAACTCACCTTTACTGCATTGCCACCACCTTTAGGGCCCTGAGCCTTCTTGTCAGCACTGTCACTCCCAGAGGCTGCACCTCCTTTAGAAAAGAGAGGACAGGTACTCATTGCAAATGTACTTTGACATTTATAGATAGGTCCAACTCATAATACAAGGTGATTTTTCCATTACAGCCCCAAGCTCCAAAAGGCTACACGGTGAGTCACACAATCAAGTTAACTTACAATGACTCATTTCTAATAACAGGAAATGTGCCCTCCAAAACACTTCACCGAAAATAGACAAAGAAATGAATGTGGGCATGATGAACAAGCTCCAGAAGCCTGGTCCAAATTCTCCCAACCCCACCCCGAATCTCGCCTTCTAATGGCAGAACACTAAGCACTGCCATTATATAAAATTATATAATTTCTATTATGTTCTGGGACAGTGTGTTTGACACTTGCAATTCTAACATACAAACTCTCCAAGAATGAAGATACTACAAAGCATATATGCCTAAAGAATGTATTTACGCCTAAATCTTTGCAGTCTACCACAGTGCCTCTGATGGCCTCCTGGCAAGTTTTTGACATTTGAATTATCAAGTATTGGAAGCCCATCTTATTACTGCTAAGTTTTGTGTCAAAAAAGGCAGCACATTAACTGTTAGAGGCCAAGATGTCTAAGTACTACCCCTGGATTAAGTATTCAGTTTAACAAATGTTTCCTAAATAATTCCTAAGTTCCAAGTCTTGGGGGTACAAGGTGAATAGGGTTCATAACTGCCACCAACTCACATTCCAGTGAGGAAGACAGATCACTTCCTGAGACTCCAACAGGTGAAAAATTGTGGAGGGAGAATTTGGAAACTGACAGACATTTTAGTTAGTCAGGGAATGTGTGATGGAGGAACAGGAGCTAACCAGCTAAAGAATGACAAGAAAGAGGATCTCCAAAATGGAGGAAACAACTTTCTCCCGGTCCTTCACTCCCCACGTATCATTCTGTTTTCACTTCTTTTGGTTTTTGTTTTGAGACAGGGTCTCTACGTACTCCAGATGACCTCAAACTCAGGTCCTCCTGCCTCAGCCTCCCAAGTGCTGTGGCACAGGTTTGTGGCACCTCACCCATTCTCATACCTTCTTTCTTTAAAACATTTTGGTCCCTTGGGCCTCTGGGACATCACTCAACTGCACTCCCTTTAGTTGTCTCTTCTCTGGGTTTCCACAACCAAAGAGTTCAGGCCACCTCTATCTCTTCCAAGAACTACTGAAATGACCTCTTTAAAGGGCTTCCTGGCCCTTAACCGACCTTAATCAACATCGCATATAGTACTCCCAATGATTTAGTCCTCCGCTTTAATTTTCCCCACTCGATTATTTGTCTTGAGGTTTTACTTCAGCAATGCTATGCAACACAAACTGTGCTGTTTCCCATCGGTGCTTTTGGGGCTGGACTTCTCCCTACTGTCGCTGCTTATCCTGGCCTGCCTGAAGCATCTCCAGGTTATTTCCTTACCCTCTTTCCACCTTCTATAATATACCTCTCTCTCAGCACTGAATTCAGTACAGTACTTTCTGGCTACTATCTTCTCCACTACTTCCAGGGATGACGAAGAGTAAGAGCTGTGTCTTATTTTTCTAGCCTGAAAGCACAGCGGTGTGCCCAACATTTGTCTTCAAGAAACGAGTCCCTTCTCAATGGGGGTGGGTGGGACACGTCATAATGTTAGTTGCTAAAGAGACCTGTACCGACCGCTAGTGTGGGCTCCTTTTATTGCTGGCGTTTCATCAGATTAAATTTTAGTGGTAATAAACTTTTTTTTTTTGGTAATAAACTCTTAAATAGTTCCATGTTGCGAGGAACCATCCCACCAGCTATTACCCGCCACGACGGTGCCTGCACTGAAACCCCATGTGTTCCCTGAACCCCAGCAGCCCCTCGCGCACTTATATTTTCTGATTTACCGGAAGAACCCCAAACATAAACCATAGCGGCTCTAGGGGGGCCCTGGTCACCTGCTGCCAGGCTTATGACCTCCAGAGCTGCCGGCCTACTCCCGCCCTTCTTCTTACCCACCCCACGCTCCCTGATTGTCTCGGCCGCTCTACCTTTCCCCCCTTTTCCAGAACCACTTTTCCCCTTCGGCGGCATCTCCTAAGCTTGCCGTTGAACTCTCAACTGTTCCGGTACTAGAAAAAGGCCCCTTCAGGCCCCTAAGGTATGTCCTAAACAATGCCTGAAAGCAACTGCACAATGAACCATTTCTGCCGCGGTTCCGGAAGCAGGCATAGTTTGGGGCAGACCCAGTCCTTTGGTTCCTTGACCAACGGGAGCTGCAGATGTTTAACCAATAAGAAACTGAAGCCCTGCGGGGAGGCGGAGACAAAGGTTGCTCAGAGACCAGAAAGTCCCGCCTCTGTGCTCCTCATTCTTTTCCTACGCACTTATTTGCACCCGCTCTAAACTCTCTCTCGCCCCCGCCCACTTCCTCCGTGCGTGCGCAGTGCGAGCCTTAGGCTACCGCAATTCTTTGGCGTGGGCTCTTGGTGATGCCTTGGGGACGCTAGACAAAGGGAAAGCAGGGAGGGCTGAGATGATGGCCCCTTTCTCCAGTCCTCCCGCCGAAATAGGTCTGCATTTCCTAGTGGCTCTTCGTTTATAATAATAATAATAATAATAATAATAATAATAATAATAATAATAATATTATTATTATTATTATTATTATTATTATTATTATTATAGCAGCACCAGTGGTTGACAGGGTACAAAAGGTGGAATTTTTAAAGCCTCTGTCATCCCATTGCCTGTGGCAGAAGTCATCATGAAAGCTGGGCATGGTGGTACACACCTGTAACCCTAGCACTAGGGAGATTGAGGCAAGAAGATTGAAAGTTTGAGGTCAGCCTGGGCTACACAGCCAGAATCTGTCAACAACACAAAACAAAACAAAAACACGGGGGGG
>CABHPH010136876.1:0-11981 GCA_902168325.1 Peromyscus nudipes
AGGAGGGTTACAGCTTATCCTTTGAGCTCATCCTTTATTAGCTAAGTTTTGTCTTTAAAAGACATGAAGAATGCATTCAGGCCTGCACTAAGGTTTCGACTTTATGTGATAGCTTAATATGTTCAGCTCAGTTTGGACTTTTCCCTCCTCTACCAAATGGGTGATGGGGAGGTGATGAGGCCATCAGTGTGATGGGGGGGCCAGTGTTTTATCTGGGCTGCCCCATTCTGATCTCTGTCTGCTCAATTCCAATCCCATATTAGTTTATCTACCTTCAGATTAACTGCCAGTCAAACCAACTTAGATAATATCAATAGGTACATGAAAGCGGTCTAGCTTCACATAGTGGCACTTGGTTTCTGCCGTGATGTCCTGGGAACAGGGCATGTGCTTATTTTCAGAGGATGTGTGGACTCTTTGCTCCAGATGCCGTGGTGCAGTTTCAGAACCTGAAAGTCCTGTGCTAGGATTCTCTCATTGCTCCTTGTCTGAGTTCCATTTGCATTTTTCTTTTTTTATGAATTGAAACTAATTTTTTCTGGTCATGGGTACCACTTTGTCATCTTCTCCAAGATCCTTCCCACCACCTCATCCATCCAACCCCATGCCTTTTTTCTCTCTTTCTTTAGAAGACAATCAAATAAAAAGAGAAAACATATAAGAACACCACACACACACACACATAAATCCCATAAAACACAAAATTGAAAACCATAATATACAAGCAAAAGACCAGTAAGATGAAAAATGCCTAAACAAATCAATAGGAGACAAAAATATTTACAAAAAATACCATTGCATTCATTTTGTGTTGGACATCTACTGCTTGGCATGGAACCTACCCTAAAGTGTGGTTATATATTCAGTGAGACTCAATTAGAGAAATCTAATTTTTCCTTTGCAAACAGTTGTCAGTTGGAGATATCTTCTTGGTTAGGGTTGGGAGGATCTGTCTACTTCCCCCTCTCAGTGCTAAGACACTAGGTGGCATGAACTCGTGCACTTCCTGTGCATGCTGCTTCAGTCTGCGAGTTCATATGTGCATCAGTTCTTTTGTGTCTGAAAGACACTGTTTCTTTGGTGGCATCTGAACCCCACTGGCTCTTAAAATCTTCTTCCTCCTCTTCTTCCACGTCGTTGCCTGAGCTCCTGACAAATATATCTCGTTTAGGACTAAATGTTCTAAAGTCTCTCACTCTCTCCTTACTCATTTGTGGTTCTCTGTATTGATTCCCATCTATTATAAGAGGAAGCCTCTCCGATGATGGCGAAGTGACGCACTGATCTACGGGTATAGCAGAACATTGTTAGGAGTCCTTTTTTGCTGCGTACCTTTAGCAGAACAGTAGTATTTGGTTTTGCCCAGGCCCATAGCCTGTTTAGTCTTAGATTCTCAACCACCCAAACAGTGTCGGGTATGAGTTCCATCTCAGGGAGTTGGCCTTAAATCCAATCAGAGAGCGGTTGGTTACTGCCACATGTGTACCACTATTGTACCAACGTATCATACAGGCAGGTCACCGTTGGAGATGGCAGGGTTTGTAGCTGGCTTAGTGGTTACATTTCTCCTCTGGTAGCATGCAGAGTGCCTTCCACTTCCATGAATACTAGTTAGTATGGGTGAAAGCTCTAGTTAGGCACCAGCTTGACTTCTCTGTGTTCAGTGAAGTGTCTAAGTATTGTCTTCAGCAATAGGCCTTACCATCAGTTTGTGGAGAGCTACCAATAGCCTTGGAAATAGCCTGAGTTTGGGGAGGGGGTTCCATACGGCCCCATTAGCCAGCAACTAAATGATATATTAGTTATTTTTCTCTATTACAGGTGCCTTTACTTCCATGGTACCGCCATATTACATGAGTCACGTGAAATGATGGCATGGGTGTGGGTCAGTGATCTTTCTTCTCTAGTTTTACTCTAAGCTGTCCATCATACATATAACGTCAAAATGTGTAAACACAGTATTTACAAATCTAAAAATTCTGTCAACCGTATGGCTCTAATAAAACGTATGAGAACAAACAGAATATTTGCATTACCCCATGATAGCTCTCTAAACATCACTGATTATGTAAAAAAGGAATCCAGTAACTTTACAGTGGATAAACTCATCAGACACCTGTCTTAACAAATAATCACCATGAGTTTAGCACACCATCGGGGGCACAGCAAACTCTGTGAAACACATGAAAAGGAAAACCAAGTTTGTGGCAGGCTCATAGCAGGGGAAAGGTGTAAAATTTCAATCTGATCTCAAGAAAACTTCAGAGAAATCCATCCTACAAAGTAAATGTTAGATGCTCATCAAAAGTCATAAAAGCTGAGGGTAGAATTGTCACAGACTGGAGAAGCAAAAGGAGCACAATGACGATGTACACAGGAGATCTTGAACCCTGATAGAGAAATATTAACGGAGAAATGTGAGAACCAAGCAAGGTTTATAGGCTAGTAAATTGATTTAGAATTCCACAAATGTTAATTTCCTTATTTAAAAAAATGGCTGTGGAACTTAATATCAGAGGGATCAAGGTAGAGAGTGTATGTAAACTCTGAAAACCCAAATATATTTCAAAGTCTGAAAGCTAAATATAAATGAAAAATCAACAATTGGCTGAAATTCCAATTTTCAATCCAAATTGGACAATAGGACCAGGTTTAAGTGTATACCTTTTCCTCAAAATGCATTTAAGTATTGAATACAGGGAGTTTGAAATTTAAAAACCCCGAGGGTAAAAAGCTGGTATAGATCATTTAAATATCAGACAAAGTAGTCTTCATGACATTACCAGAGACAAAAGGTGGTATTTTGTAAAAGAACAAATTTATCAAGAAGCCACAAAAAAAACTAAATTTATATGCAGCTAATAAATCACTTTCAAAATCAGAGAGCAAAAAGCAAAAGAATCTGAAGAAGGAAAAAAATGGAGTTTATACTTCGTAGCCTTTCAGAGAAGTGAGTACTGTGGTTTAAATGTTTGCTGGAAGCTTACTTGTTACACATTTCTTTCTAGTGGAGCAGTGTTGAAAAACAGATACCCTCAGAAGTGTTGTGGAATTAAGTTCTGCTCTTATAAATGGCCTTGTCCCCAGAGTGACTTGGTTACCAAAGAATGGGGGCAAGGAATCCCTCCTTTTCTTTTTCACTTCATCTCTCTAGCCCTTCTGCTTTCTCCCATGGAATGGAGCAATAAAGTTCCTGACCAGGTGCCAAGCATCTAGAACCACCAGCTATTAATGTTTTTTAATCATTATATATTTCCCAGTCTCATGTACTCTGCTACAGCAACGCAAAATGGAATTAGACAGTAAACTAAAATTAGACAGTAAAGTAAAATAAAATCATATTAAACAAGTAATCTAATTGGTATTTTTAGAAATTAACATCCAACAACTAAGTGATATGCACTTGTAAGTAGTGACTTTAGTGAACCTAGCACTTTCTGAAGACGCATGAGGACCTCACCTCAGATTTCTAGCATCATGTGAAAAGCTGGCACAGTGAAATGCACCTGTAACCCCAAGCCTGGGGAGAAAGAGGTATGTAAACCATTATGCTTACAGATCAGTTAACCTGACTTAGTGGTGAGAGACCCTTTCTCAAAACAAACAAACCAGGTAGAGAGCAACTGAGGATGACATCCAAGCCAGCATTAATCCCTGGCCTCCTCACGCTCATACACACACACACATCTTATATACATTGCAAACATGACACACAGCTAAGTTAAGAGAAAGGCCTTCCTCTGGCTTCAATTTTTTTTTAAAGATATTCTTGCAGCATGAATGTGGGTTCCTTAGTTTTCTTATTCCATCACCACAAGTTTTACAACCACACTATGATTTTCAACAATTTAATCTCTGGTACGGGATAGGGAGGCAGGGACATTTCATGTGCTTTGAGAATTGTCTTTTTAAATACTATCTATTTCTAGGCTAAGCAGATGAATAACCCAATAAGCTACTGCATAAGGTAGAGATACATAAAGTAGAAAACAAGGGCTTTTGGAACACAGACTATTAGCAATGACAAGTGGAAGTGATTATTTTTTTTCTTTTGGCCTCATAAATCACATGAAATGCCACTTTTTATCCCTGTAATTCCTGTTTATCTCATCTGGGAATCAATCCTGAAGATTCCCTCTTCTGGTTTCTCACTCCACACCTAAATTAATCTCTCAGTCTTTGCATTTCTAGTTGAAAGAAACTGGAGGAAAAAAAAAAAGCACAATTTAGCCTACTGGAAATGTTGACTGAGTTTTCCTTCCATGTTTTTTCTCGGTATTGATCGGTGTGAAAGGGGAGCAGATGGCAGGATATTAAGTGTGGGGAAGGAATCTTTGCATCTCAAATGTTCCCGTTCACTCATTAACGCTGCCGTCAATAACTGCTCCATTTATTTCATCTAATCAGGCTGACTTGGAAACATTCGGCCCGAGGAGTCAAACAAAAACTCAAATATCTAGCACTATGCTGGAAAGAATGTGGGGGAAATAATGATAACACAAACCATTCTGATAGACTGGTTCTCAATAAGTGCCTGTTATACTTCGAACTATCATGTTTAAAAACTGACTCTTTTCCTTATAACAAATTCTTATAGATACCAGCATACGTGTGTGTTGACACACCTGTGCATATGTGTGCACACACACAGCCACTCGGCATCATTGGGCTTCTTGGTGGTTTTGATTACATTTTTTGCTCTATTTCCCTGCCCCCAAAACATTGCCAAAAGAAAAGTGAAAGGCACAACGGGACACAGACAAATATATTACTGCCTTTAAAAATTATTTTTGTGTTTTGAGATTATAGTGTAATGAGTTCGTTTTCCCCTTTCTTCTCTTTACTCCAAACCCTTCCGGGTACCCTCCTGCAATCTCTTTCAAATCCACATCCTCTTTTTCTTCAAAAGTGTAAGTCCACCCTGCTCGATCCATTAAATGTCCCCGGTATGGCTGTGTCTGGAGGACTGACCATTTGGTACTGGATAACAAATCGGGGCGTTCTTCATTTCTTCCACTGTCAACTTTCCTTGGTTACCTGTCGTTCTTTGTCTAAGGTTAAGGCCTTTTGCACATTCCCCCATCCATGCTAGCATGTCTACTGGTTTTATCCTTGCTCTGATCATGTTTAGGCAGCCATGTTGGGGAGACTTCGTGCATACAGCTGTTGACAATTCGTGGAGACACAATCTCAGCAGACTTCCTGTTCTTCTATTCCCCTCCCCCCTTCTTTCAAAAATGATCCCCAAGCCTTATGTGCAGAAGATGTATTGTCCATTGGGACTGGGTTCCGCAGCTCTGCATTTTGATTTGTTGTGGTTTTCTGTAGTGGTCTCTGTCTGGTGCAAAGAGAAGTTTCCTTGATATGGATGATGACTACACTTCTCTGTGGATATAAAGACAAATGTTTAAAATACAGTTAGGAGCTGTGCTGGTGTAGTTGTAAGTGTAGGCAATTGTAAGTTCTCCTCAAAGATCCTGACTTCACTAGCCCTAGGTTGCTGACAAGGCTTCTAGTTGCCTTTTGATAAAATGCTCAACCAAAATCTCTGTATGGGGTCCATATGAGAGATGGAACACACTGTTGACACATATCTGTAGCACGAATCTTAAAAGGTCTTATTAATAAAAACAAACCTGAAGCCAGGTATTGGGGTGAACACTGGCAGATCAGAGAAGCAGAACCAGCCACAGCCACCTCACCTGGCCAATTCCTCAGCTGATCCTGTTTCCTCAAACTGGAAGCTTCTGTGTACTCATCTGAATGGGTCTCAGCTGAACTGCTGCTAAAAGCCTAAAAGCTTACTCAGGCTCTAGTTCCTCGTCCTCACGCCTTAAATAACTTTCTGCTTCCTGCCATCACTTCCTGGGATTAAAGGCTCTTGTTACCATGCCTAGCTGTTTCCAGTGTGGCTTTGAACTCAGAGATCCAGACGGATCTCTGCCTCTGGAATGCTAAGATTGAAGGCGTGTGTGCCACCATTTTCTGGCCTCTATATCTAGTGGCTGTTCTGTTCTCTGACCCCAGATAAGTTTATTAGGGTGTACAATATTTTGGGAAATACAATATCACCACACATATCTCCTTGGTCAGGTTAAGAATATCAAGATGCCTATATTTCCATTTTTTACTTCTTAAATTTTATAACATGTGCACATTAGTTTTAAATGTTTAAATACGTAAATTTTTGTTAGGTTTTTTGGTTTTGGGTTTTTTTTTTTTTTTTTTCCGAAAAGGGTTTCTCGGTGTAACAGCTCTGGCTGTGCTGTTCTGGAACTCACTCTGTAGACCAGGCTGGCTTCTAGCTCACAGAGATATCCCTGCCTCTGCCTCCCAAGTTCTGGGATTAAAGTCATGCACCACCACCACCTGACTAAATATGTGAATTTTAAAATCCCTGGGGGGAATAAATTTGATAATTAATGGTAGGAGGGATTATGAAATCAATATGTTTATTTAACGCCTAACAGGTTGCTGACCCCCAGTTATAATGCATAGACCACAGTGAATACAACTCACCTTCAGTCTTTAGTGACTTTTATATGTACATAGTGTATTTTCTTCATATTCACTTCCTTGTTGCACTCTTTCCTCCTCACGCTCCTCCTGAATCCCTTCCTCCTCCAATCCAGTAACCCCTATACTTTTATCTCTTATTTTTAATTAATGACCCAATGAACATAATTAAGGTTAGTGACAGAAGCGTGCATAAGAAGTGATCTACAGAAGCATAGGCAACTTACCTGTGGCTACACCACTAAAGAAAGTATCTCTATTTCAGAAGAAAATGACTCTACTTCCCACAGCAATCATTAACTGCCTAACTCAGGGAGGGGTGGGGACTGGTGAGCCCTTCCCCCATCTATGACAGGTCAATCTTGTATAGTCTCGTTCAGATAAAGTAATGAATTTAGTCTCCAGCCCCCCCCCCAACTGTGTCTTCACTAATGTTTAGCCACACATCAGTAGCGAGAGCTTCCTTCCTCACTGTGGCAGCACCCAGCACGGCATCTGTCACATAAACACCATTTACAAAATGTTTGATGAGTGAATGAATAAACAATGTAGATGGCACAGTGGGTCACAAAGAGGAAATGTAGAATTTCACCTGGGGGTCAAGGAAAAAATGGTAACGATCCTTGAGAGGCATGCTTTAGTCAGACTTTCTGAGTTGTAGGTGTTTATCTGCACTGCTAAGAAAAACATGTGATGGACTGTGACCCAGGATATGCAAGCCAAATAAACCCTTTCCTCCTCAAGTTGCTTTGGTCAGTTTTTAGTCACAGCCATAGAAACCACAACTAAGACAATATGGCATGGGCTTTTGTAAACCGAGGAAATATCTAAGCGACATAACTCATTGAGCCACTGTGGTACATGCAGTCTCTTGTTCGTTAAAACAACATCATGTTGTATACAACTGTGTTTTTGTGACTACAGGGACCATGCTTGGTGGTCACAATCTCTATTTCTGAAGTAGTAGAAAGGCAGGGGATTGCCTAAGAACAGATAAATGTAAGGATAGCTTGATCTATGGTGTTTCACGAAAATACAAAGAACTGTAATTCATCAAACGACACTGTTGAGTGACCAAGAAGGAGGAGGCAAACAAATCAAACTAAAGTGGAATTTAAGACATTCTTTTCCTCCTGTCCAGTCATGAAGAGAGTGAACCAGCAGATGCCTGACAAAGTGTATCATTGTTGGCCCTTTGAAAGTGCAAGTTTATGACAATGGGTTCAACAAGTTTATCAAACTGGGAAGCTGGAAGCTGTCTCCTACAAACACCAGTTCTCATGGGTAAAGAGGAAGGTGCAGATGGTAGCACTGATAATTCATTTTATCTCACAGATATCTCACAGAGTTTTACCTAATTCTAAATGAAAATACTCTAAGGCAGTTGGAATTTATGGTGAAATTCTTTAGCATGACTTGAGTATGTCAGGTGAGCTACTGATCCATTATTCCCTCCTCTTCTCAACATGTGTGAAAGGATTTAGATCCATTCATATGAATTTACTCCTGTCCTTGGGTTTCTGAAGCAAGAGGCATCGCATGCATGAATATATGTGAAAATTTGGTCTGTTTGCTACAGTTTTCCGTGATTTTATTTTACACGGAAGAGTTGTTCTATTGTTGTGGAATGTCAACCTGCTTAGGTTGGGGATATTTTCTGTGGTCCAGTTAGTTTCAGGATGATCTGTCTATCCATGTAAATTCTTGCTCCCAAGAGTGTGGCTATTTTGTGAGCTTTGTGGATGCAGAAAGGGATGGCATGCTAGCATGCTCACCCTCCCATATTTTGACTTGTCATGGCCGTGTGTTCTGATAGACAACCTTAAACTTGGAAAACTCTGGCCACCATGAAAATCTTGTGATGTGGAGGAGGGTCAACTTTATTATACACTTGAAGAATCAATCTCAGTTTAAATAAACTGGTGTTTATTGGACGTTTAGCATTTGCAAAGCATTCTGTATAACACACAAGCACATCTAGGGAAATTTGCAATCTAGTGAGTAGCAGAGACTGGGCCATAAATAACAGTAATGCAAAAATCTGAAATGATTAATCTGCTCCCATGAGCCATAAACAAAGAGCTTGGAGAGCTCTGAAAAGGTAATTCATTTTCATCAGGGGGTTGGAGGGCATTAAACTCAACGGAGTCACAGCCTACCAAGAAAGCAAATGCAAACATCTCTGGGCATTTCCTCAGCTCTCAGAGTACGTTGGGTGGTGGTTTAGGGACTGCTCACCACTTCTGCAATCCTTTAACTTGCCATATTGTGTTTTAGAGGGTTCGGAGCTCTGAGACAGATTTTACTAGTGCGTTCTCCATATAGTTCCTGGGTCACCATTAGAGCAAGTTGGGTGGGCGCCTGTTCCTATCTACTTCTATGAAGCCTATTATCAAAGTTTGGCCTTCTTTTAGCAGTGGTGTGTGGTAGGGTCTCTCTTATGTTTCCACGAGCTATTGTTGTTTCGTTTTCACCCGAGAAACCAATTTTGAATTCTGTGCCACTTTGTTCTTGGCATTTTCTGACTAGACACATGTTCTTCAGAAGATAGAAAAAATGAAACAATCACCATGCCAGAAAAGGAAGTCAGAGCTTCCTTTAAAAGAAATGTGAAAACCTTGAATGTGTATTACTAAGTGAATCAATACTATCAGAAAAGGCTACACACGGTGTTTGATTTCAACAATGTGATATTTTGGAAGAGACAAACCCTTGAAGACAGTCAAATGAAGCATGGTTGCTACATTTTAAGAGAAGAAAGGAGGAGCAGGTGACACAGAGAGAATATTTAGGACAGGGAAATTAGTGAATGAGATTGTAAATGTGATCTCAGATCATTATTCATCTATCCAAGCCCGTAGGCTGTACAATATCAGTAGTGAACCTTAATGCAGACTATGCACTTTGAGAGACAATGATGTAACAATATTGGCTTATCAATTGTGTCAAATGTACTGCTCTGGCTTGGGATGGCTTGTTGACAGAAATTGAGTGTTTCCATTCAGCTTTGTATGACCCTATCGCTGCTTTAAAAATTAAAGTCTACATGGGCCGAGTTAGAAACAGGAATGCAGCTCAGTGGTAGATGCTTACTCGTTGTACACAAGACTCCAAATGGATCCCTAGCAGCACACAACACACACACACACACACACACACACACACTACACACACTTTCTCTACTCCTCCATTTAGTGGCTGGCTTTTTTGATTGCCCAGGACAAACTCTTTTGTCTGTTACCCTTGATCTACATGTAAAAACAGAAAAAAAAAATTCACTGTCTTTTATTTCTTGTGATAAGTATTTGTATTGTGCCTTGATGTTAAACTTCAAAGGGAAATATCACAGACATAGAAAGGACAAAAGGAAAAAGGGGGGAAATCAATAAAAGGAAATATCATTTCTGATTGCTGTGAGCCATTTCAATGTTCTCTGTTTGTTTTATTAATCAAAGAAAAACTCTGAGTGTATCTGGGCTTATGTAAGATCATATAAAAGGTGTGGTTATAATGCTAGGAAAAGATATTCTGTCTTCTCTCTGGTCGCCATGGTAACCCCTAAAAGCAAAGATTGTGTCTGATTAGGTTGACCTTCTCTGGAGGAATTGACCAGAAAAATAAAATCCTTTGAGAAGTTGAAAGCTGAGGGTAGGCTAATGCTATCTTCCTCGGGCTCAGCTGCCCGCCCTCTTCCCTGACTCTCCAAACAACAGTGAGTCAGCTTAATGTTTAGAAGGCGGTCCCAGTTGCACAAAGAGATTCCATGGTACTCCTGCCTCATTAAGAATGCACTTCAGCTCAGTTCTTTCTGGGTATTGTCTGTACAGCTCTTCATCAGAATTCCAGACAGCCTTGTGATTGCTGATAAAGGGATCAAGGAACACTCTGAAAAGAAAAATAAGCAAGGGGAAGAGACAGATCTGTTCTGAATAGGAGGTGAAAGGAAATTCAAACTCAATCATGCCCGTTCTAGTAAGGTTCTGGAGGCAGGAAAACACCAAGAAGGTGGGAATATTGAAGGAGCCAGACAATTATTCCATGACTGGATTATTGGTACTGATGTGAGGTTCCTGTTCTTTTTTAACTGAAGTTGTTAGTGTTCTTTGAAATGATAAAATCCTTCCATGCACAATCTGTTTTTCCCTTCCTAAGTTTTTATTGCTAAACTCGTGCCTATAAAAGGCAGTGTAAATCAATTGTTCTGTTCTTCTGATTTTATTTCCTAAATAATGCAGTAATTAGTTGTATTGGAGGCTTACTAATACAAAGAGGATTACCAAGTAGAGGAGATGATAGCTCTACCCATATGTAACTGAGACAGTAAAAGTTTACTGGACACGATAGTGTGCCGGGAGGGACTTGGAAAGAATTCATGTAACTTCTGCAAAACATTTGCTAACCTTTTAATGCCTAATAAACCTGAAAGTTGAGCACTATCAAACATCATCTAATCCCTTACGTGGCAACAATGAGCTCATGTTACCAGCTTTACACAGGAAAAACAACAACAACAACAACAACAACAAAGTCTTCACATTTGAATAAAAGATGAAAGACAGAAGCCATTTTTCTCTTTTTATTGAAAGAGAATGGATTATATTTTCTGATTATACATGATTACTATAACAAATCTAGAGAGCTAAAACTCCACAGACTCTGTCTAGAGACAGAGACACAAGCATGTGGCAATTCGTTCTCCAACCTCAGGGAAGCAAAGGGCAGGCAGATTTTTAGCTGCAGCCAGAAAGCACCAGGTTAAAGAAATTTAATGTATCCACCGATGTACTAGTATGTGTATTTTTTTAAGACTAAAATCTTAGGCTGGGCAATAAGAAACACACTTAAAATATTCTCTTAGAAAATATGTGTGTTATATGTATATAGCAACAATTACAGGGGGGGAAAAAGCTCATGAATTAAAAAAAAAAAACAAGGAGAAGGGAATTATCTGGGATGAGGGTCTGGAAGGAGGAAATGGAATGGGAAATGATGTGGTTATATTATATAATATAACCTGCAGGAACACCATTCACCACCTTTGAGACAGGGTTTCTCACTGACTTGGAGTTCAACTGGTTCAGAACTACTGGCCAATGAACTGTAGCAACCCTGCCATCTCTACCTTCCCAATATTGGGACCATGAGCATGAACCACCAAGTCTGCCATTTTGACATGTATTCTGGGAATCAAACTCAGCTCCCCATGCTTTAAAAGTAAGGCAAGTGTTTTGTTTGTTGTTGTTGTTTTACAGCAAAGCCACCTTCCCAGTCCAAAATGTACTCTTGCATGATGATGTGGCAAATGCATAACACTCATTTACTAGATGTATTTTAAATGCTAGCTTTACAAGAACTTACTGTTTTCCAGAATAACTCACACGTGGTCTTACAATCCCCCATGTAATAGATGAATCAACAGAGGCACAGGCAAAGTTAAATCGCCTGCCTAGGCTAACACAAGTGGC